>VZTL01000269.1:0-31829 GCA_013400535.1 Scopus umbretta
TTTTTGTTTGTTTGTTTTGCAAAGCACATGAATACATACAGCTGTGCATCTGAAGCTTTTTTAAAAGGCATAGGAAAACCATGGCATCTTCTTTTTTGGCCATCTATTAGCTTCATAAGACTGAAGGAGATTAAAATATATACAAAAGAAGTAGGTGGTATATTCTAAAAAGAAACAAACAAAAAAGTATTACAGCCAAGTAAATCAAACATTTTCAGAAAATGTCAGAGGCCAGAACAATGCTATTTGGAGTTTTATTCAGTGTTGGAGGATATGGTCACTTTTTTTTTGAGAGTGCAAACTCCTGCTCATAAACCTGGGGTTATAGAAGGCACTTACAGAAAGAGCGGATTTTATTTAAGAGCAAAAACCAACTGAACTGAAAAGTATAACTCCTCTCTGCTTCGTGTTACTGGATTGACATGGGAAAAAATAACATCTTCATCTATGCCAAAGAATTCAGTGAGAAGTGATTGCACCTAGTTCCCAGGCTAGGAGATCTTATTGAGCTTAGTCTGTACAACTAATACAATTGGTAGCACTGCTGGGATTTTCTTTGAGAAAAAAAGGAAAATATTAAACTAGATGTTTGTGATGAGCAATGGGGATATTCTGGACACACAGCTTTAATGAATACAGCTGCTTACCACCCCCACCCTACTGCCTGCTCAGTGCTTTGCTCTTCAAGTCACCCCCTGAGCGCACGGTGGCTGCTCCGAGGGAAAGAGCTTCGCACAGTCCTGTCTATAAGGGTTTGCATAGAAAGCGTTAACTCCGATGCTTATGACTGCTGGGCACCCCTCTTTTACAGCACTTGCTCTGCAACAGACCCCTGTCACACCATTTGAGAGGCCATCGGTGGCAGGGCCTCTGGCATCGTTAGCAGCAGGCTCTCTCCTCCTGGGACACCCTGATCGATCACTGCTGCTCAGGGTGCTGCTGTTGCTGGCCATAGATCCCCTGCCCAGCCTCAGGCTGTTAGATGCTCTCAGTTTAAAAAGTGATTTTTCTTTTTCCTCATTCTTGTCTAATTCTGGACATTAAGGGCTTGTTCGGGTTTCAGCCAATTGTAATCATGGGGCATCCCCTCCACTGATGTGACGCACGAAGGACTGGGGTGTGCTCTGCTTCAACTCCCTCCTGCAGGCAGCGTGGTGGGAGAAATGTCACCATGGTGTGAGAGAGGCTGCACGGGCAGGCGGCCGATGGCAGAAGCCATCCCTCTTGCAAAGCCACTGCCAGCAGCAGAGGTGTGATTGGGACTAAACCGCCTCAGGTACAGTCCTCAAGGGAGACAAAGCCCGGACTCTGTTGACCCTCTCAGTAATGGCTATGGGGACACCTGAGTTGGTGACAAAGCACGCTGCCATCCCGTGGGCAGGCACGTGTTGGGCAGCGGGACACGGGGAGGCTGATGCACCGGAGACAGCCCCAGGCTAACGTGGCAACAGCCCAGCACCCACCCAGCCCACCAAAAGCCACAGATCCTATCCGACTTACACATGAACCCAGAGCTGCTATATTTGGAAAGGAACAGCAGCTCCTTAAAAGAAGCAATAAGAGTCAAAGTACGTGACTCAAAGCACTTTCAGAAGAGCCATATCCTTTCCATTCAAAGTGTGGTGCTTGTCGACATTTCCATTTCTCTGCCCTTGGCAGAACACACACACGAACACCATGTCATGCCCACAAAATACTTGGCTGAGATTTATATCCCCAAAATCCTTACCATATGCAAAATATCCCATCCATTTAAATAGGAGGATTATAGGAGTAGGAGGAAGCTTAGCACAAACAATAGCTGTGATCAAACCCAGCGTGCACGAGCGATTTGTGGGAAGTGCAAGACATATCAAAGATGGCAGGTGCTGCTCTTGCTTGTGAGCTATTTATACTCACGGACTCACCCTCTAAACACGTCTTACTTTAGTACACTCGTAGGATTCTTTTTCAAAGGGAGAGGAGAGGTGTGGAGTATGACTGCACGGGCCAAGTCTGTCATTTTAAAGATAACCGAATTAAACATTGTGTAAAAATCCCACTATAATGCACAAAGAGGAGTAGCCTGATATAACTAGCTACAAAGTAGGGAATCACAACAAACCAGGAGGTATGTAACAGGAAAAAAGACACAAAAGCAGTGGAGGGGAAGCAAATAAAACATTTTCCTCTTAGAAAGTACTCATCTTAGAGATCCAGGCTCTGACAGGATTTTGTCTTTTATTTTTTTAACAAAGGAATTGCTGTTTCCCACAAGAGGTAAACGTATCTGGTGAACAGGACTTGGCTGCTAACTTCTGAGGTTCAAGAGAGCAATGAATGTGACTTTTCGCTCAAGAGATGCATTTGGGGGGGTTTGGCCCTGAGGAGGGACCCGCTGGGCTTCGGTGGGCGCAGGGCTTCGGAGGGAGGCGGGAGCGCTCCTCGGGCAATGCGCCGGCCGTGGGGCATGGCCCAGGGTTGCAGCCACAGCAGTCCCGCATGGGAAGCTGCTTTCACACCTTCCCCCCAAACCACTGCAGGAGCCAGTCAGAAGGCTTTTGAATCCAACTGGAAATAAAAGCCGAAAACCAGAGAGCAGGGACCATCCGGGGACACCATCAGAATCGGTCACAGCGTTTCTCTGTTGGTGTGAGATTTGTAAAATCCAGGACTAATCCCCTGCACACTCTCCTTGGACTTGGGGAAGAGCAGAAACGTCGCCACGACCTGAACCCTGCATCCACACTCCAGCATCCGCGCTGTGAAAACACAGGGAGCTGCGATTCAGATGCCCTTTCAGTGATAACACCCCCAGTGCTGTCATCCTCACTTGCGTGCGGCTGGAAATAATTGTTTGAGAAACTGCTATTTCTGACTCACAATTCCAGTTGTGAGCACATGTACGATGAAAAGGTTAGCGCCTATGTTATTTACATGTCAGTGCAGTTCAGAGGCGCTAACAAAGGTTAAAGAAAGCAAGTCAAGATGAATGTGACCTATTCTTTGTAGTCCTGATCTTTAAGCCTTTTAGCCTGGCAGATCTCCATTAAAATGAACGAGAGTTTCTGTGCTAAAGCTGGCAAATTCACCAAAAATCATTCTTCTTGTGTTTTGTTATTACAGCCGTGTAGTTTCCAATTGCTCCTCAGACACAGTTCTTGTAGGCATGAATTGCATCATTACCAATTATTTTTCTTGAAGTACCAAGTATCACTGTCACTGTGTCATAACTAAGGCAATAATACAAGTCTCAGAAGTGATTTGGGAAAAAAACCCAAACCTGATTAGCAAGCATCTTCTTTAAAGCAAACTACCACAAGTCATTAATCATAAAAGTTTCTAATTTCAGAAATGAGTTAACTGAACTTTAATGAGACAAACAGCTTTTAAAAGCTGCCACCACAAGATTGTATGCATTAAACTGGAGAGTGTTGCAAAATGACTGATTTCATTACCAATTCCAGGAAGCGCTCCACCAGAAGCAGCTTGAGGAATCTACAAAATCTCCAAATTCCTTTCAAAAATTCTACTTATTTATGGTACTTGGTATTCCAGGACATCCATGGTACATTTGCATATGCTGCTGATGTCACCACCGTAGTATGACAACAGATACTTTTATAATTAACAAAGCAGATTCCGTGCCACATCCTAAACGGTTTCGGCTGGCGGGAGCTGTCACCCTCACTGAGGAGTACAGCGATGCAGCAACCTCCCCCAGCACGAAGGCTGTTGGAGGCAGAGGAGAGCTCCTGAGCACCCATCTCATGCATGATGCTGTTGTATTCCCAGCTGTCCTTTCCTCCAGCTTCTCAGTCCATCAATACGAAGTTGGGAGGGAGAAGAAGGGACCGGGGGAGGCCACAGAGGGGTTGGCAATGGCCAGGGCATATCCCCCCAGGGCCTAGGCTCCTGAGGTCTCTTCCAGACCAATGTTTCTGTGATTAACGACCTGAGGACATCAATGTGGATGCATGCATTTAAATCCAATACGAAAGGGAGAGAAACAGGTCATTTCTGCTGGGGAACTGCTCCTTCCTGAGCGTAAATGTTAGAGCAGAATCCTTGCACTGTTGGTGCAGGAAAACTCATAGACGCTCACAGGCAACTGAAGACACTCAGCAAATCAAAATAAACACTAGCATTAAGAATGTGTTAGTCATTGTGGGAAACAGTCAAAGGGGAAGCTTGATGTCATTGCCACGTTTGGCCTAAGCAAAAAGTCACTCTGAATGGGATGAAAGGTTTCCTGAGGAATATTCAACTGTAACATTACTGCAAACAAAAACACATGGTCCTGGAACAATCCTTGATTCAGAACTACACCCCGTTGACCTCCATGCAAACAGATGTTCATAGGCAAGCGACTTACTGTTGTCTTCTCATGACAAAAGCTAAAGCGAACAGATTGTTGTGTAAGGCACAGCCTGGATGCTGCTATTAGCAAATGACAACATCATCCTGTCAAGGCAGGAGCGGCAGCATGCAGAGAGCTGCCAGAGCGGTGCTCGCATACCGCAGCACACACTTTGCAGGCATCTAACTCCCTCATCTACAGCACGGAGAAGATAACGCTTGAGGTACTCAGACCACCTCCTTCTCCTGAGAAGCCTTTTCAGCCTGCTTCCCCAAAACCATGAGTTCATGCAAGGATGCGCTGCCAGCCTGTCATCAGTCAACTTCAGCAAAATTTCCTACACAGCCACAGGTCACAGCATTATTTTTATCGGGAAAAGTCAGGGGGCCACAAGGCCTGAACTGGATGGGAAGGAGGCTTGGTTTGTGCCCAAGGTACCCCTTGCGTTTACGCAGGGAGGTGAGGATGTGCCACATACCATCTCACTAAACCAACAGCAGATTTGTGGCCCTTGTCCGTTTTTCTGCTGGACCCTGGATCAGTGACGGAGCCAGAGACAGTAAGCACAGCATCACACGGCCAGCCACGAACCACCTCCCTCCTTTTACAACAGAGATCTTGGGCTCAACACCACTGTCGGATCCTCAGAAAACAGCGCTCTCCCCAGAGGCGAGGGGGGATGCGGATGCTCTGAGCATCTCCCCGGGGCTGGAGAGCAGCTCCGCAGGCTGCTGCGTGCCTGCATGTCGCATTGCCACCTAGTGACTAGCACCACAGCCCAGCAGCCCGCTAGCTTGGGGCAAAAGTTTTGCTCCCATAGGAATCAAACCATCCCCAGCAACCGCATAGACAGGCGCTGGCACTCTGCTCACCTGCAGCCGGCGGTCGCTCCACTGCCTGCCCTCGTGTCTCCCCTCCGCTCTCCAGGCACCACAAAGCCACAGGGTTTTAAATTAAAACCTTGAGTGGTTAATGTGCCAGTTACTAATCACAGTGAATATTGTTAAAGCAAAAAGCCAAACACATCAGTAACGTGCACAGGAGGGACAGATGCTTTCTTCTGCAAGTGAGCTTGCTGCACCAAATGCCCTACTTGTGAAGTGGATTGAAGTCAACACCACAAGTGACTTCATCCCACTAAATTTAAACAGATTTGACTATAAGCAGTTTAAGAATCTTTCTACTGTGCTAATCGGTACAACATATTGTCATATTTGTTTTTCCATTAAAAGATAATTAAAGCAAACAGCGGCAGCCAGTAACTTGAAAAAAAGGGAACTGAATCAACCAAAAACTCCCTTCCTTGAGCAAAAAGTTAGACCCGTTATTTACTGATGTCTAGTGTGGCAAGATAATGCTTCCTGAGAAACAATTCAGCTTCTATTCCTGACATTGAAGCAATGTTATAAGAACAATTTCCATTAAGAATACCTAGAAGAGCTACTTCTTCCTGAAGAAGGGATGAACTGAGAGCTCTTCACTAATGACTTCTGACTCATTTCCTCAACACCTCCGGTAATGAAGTACTGTTGCATTCACTTCCATGAGTGAAGTACCTACTCCTTCACCTTCTGAGCTGTGCCTAGCACGTGGTTTCACGTTTTTCCCTTTCCTGACTTAAACAGACCTTAAAAATGCCATTATATTGTCTGGGTAGCTTTGGTCCCCAGGAAAACCAGGTTATTTCTAGCAGAAATATTTGTTCTCCAAACTCACTGTTTTGACTGTGCTGCTAGGAGTTCGGGAAGATCAGCAAGGACATCAGGCCAGCACCCACTAGCAAGAAATTATGGTTGGAAATTGCCAAAAAGTCACATGGACAAATACAAGAAAGTGTTGTGCAACCTGGTCTTTTTTCCTGGAGCCATCCAGGAAGCAACATAAAGCATTACCATACCAAGAAAGTATTTTATGGCTTTTTCTATAGCTCTTTGTTATCCAACAGTACTGAGGTAGCTTCCTATGGTCAATAGTGTTCTCAGCTGTATGAAGGCCATTTCCCACTTAAACATACAATGTGCTTCCCACACTCCAGAAGAAGCCAAAACTCATTTCATGAAGCCTGTGAAGCATCATGCGGCACAGCTCTAGGAACTGAGAGCCCTGCCTGTTGTGTCATTACCCACAGAGGAGAGGCTGATGCCTACTCCTCCCCTCCAGAACTATCATTGTTTCCAAATGCTGTCAGTACATTTCTACTTGGTTGTACAGTCATGAAAAATCATGTCAACTCTCCTGCTTCACTAGATGGCCTGAACCCAGCTTGCTACAGTATGTGGCCTTTGATCAAACTCAGAGGCATTCATAATTAATGTGCAATGCTTTAAATGGATACTTTTTAGAGAATCCACTTTCCATACCTGACCATACGGCCTTATTTTATATGGTGTAGCTACTTAGCTTGGACTCACTTTAAGCAGGAACGAAGAAAAGGGTTTCCCAACTTTATAGACAAAGAAAATACATTTTTAAACCACATGAAATATGCCCTAGAAAATGGCTTAACAGTATCCACAATTGCAGGACTCTAATACCACTGTTTATTAGCTGAATATAACCTGGTGATGACACTTCAGAACATTACTTACAGCTAATTGCAAGATCGCTGTTTCTGCCAGATAGCGTAGCTCAGCCCTCATCACCAGCTGGGGGGGCAGGTGGGCTCCCTGGCTTCTGAGCCTCTCCATCCAGCCAGTGGCTTTTGAACATGGCCTAACGAAAGGATGAGATGTTTGTTCCTTGAAGGATCGCAGCACTTGGTGGTACGTAAACAGAATCCTCTCAGATCTAACGATAAGCATTGAGGTTGTTTACTAACACTGTGCTGTACTTCAGAAATGAAGCCCTTACCTTCTGCAATTAGCATTTCATGACTTATTGCCAAACGCTGCCATATCCCAAAGGGCTGCAAGCCCACAGCACAGAGAAACTGCTTCCTCCACCACAGCTTGGGGAAAACCAGGATGAAGCCCTCCTGCCCGCTAAGCCTCCATGGCCACATCAAATTAGTGAATGTTCCATATTCTATCACTTGGTTCAATCAATATTTTGCTGGCTTGCCCAACCTCCATGGGAGCATTTCTGAGCCAGTTCATCCTTGCATTGTGATTTCTGGAAAGAGGTGCAACTACATTTGAAATGTAAATGGCTTTTTCTCTGCTTGGGACTGCAAGATTCAGGCTTGCTCTGTGTCTAGTAGAGGCCATAAATGCCCTCGCCAGGCTGGGATTAATTTTAATTACACGACGGCCTCTGATGCTGAACGTCAGCTTCTGGAGAGCTGTTATCGTTGTATCTCATTTGTCATCCAGGATCAGAACCCCTCAGTATCTGTGCAGCTGTTCATATTGCTCACATACCTGTGCGTGAAGCAGCCTCTCTGGTTCATCTCCCACCGACTACAATTACAGGTCCAATTCCTCTGATTTAGGGGAGGGGAGGGCAGTATTACAGGGGTTAATACTACTTATTGATTACTTTCACTGCTTTTCACCCAAACTAGATGCCTTCATTCTAGACTGCAGCCCTGCTATGTGCTGTTGTATAAACACAAAGAACACAAGGTTCCATCCAGAAATTTTGGTATTTTACAAATTCCACATTTGTCTCTTTTCTCCCTTCTGTCTCCTTTCTCCTGCACTGTTAACTACATGCTAGAAAAAGCAGGGCTTGGCCTGTGCTCGGCCTGAATCATATTAGGCTTTCAATCAAAAAAAGTCATGTCAACTAACGCCATGCACAAAGATGCTCTAGAAGCACAATGCAAGTGCTCATAAGATGCTGAACAGATTGGAAGAGCACCGCCTGTGTTCCCAGACATCACAAGCGTTCAGGCCCGAGGTCTGGCCCATCTCACCATCCTCCCCATGTTCTATTAACAATGACTTTGTCACTATAGATTAAATAGCAACGGATCAACTCTCATAAAAGCCTCTTATTCTATTCCCTTTGCCCCTTCCCATCTTTCACCGGTAGTACATTAGCCAGTTGCAAATGCCGACTCGTGTTTGCTGGGCAGCAGAGCCAGGGCCCTGCGGATGCTCTTTGGAGACAGGGGGAGGCTTATGCCTGCGGAGCACAGAAGTCCCTGGGCCCAGGGAAACACACGGCGTTTGGCAGCTGCACGGAGCTGAGTGTTCTTTGTTAGCTGCTTTTCAAGGGTTGGGTTGTATGAAATATTAACTATGATTCTGCAAGTTCCCAAACGTCCTTTCAACCTCAAATCAAGCTGAAGATCTAAGACCTGTTGCGGAATGACACAGCAAAGCTGTCATTCAACAACAAAGGGAGCGAAGGTCTTACTCTGTCCCGTGCATGGCCGTGTTTCCTTGGATTAGCCCCATTTTGTTGGGCTGCCGAGAGACAAACCCATCTTTTGTACAAATTTGGTTGGCGACTGTTTATGGCAGGGGCCACGCTCCTCTCTCTCAACACAGGACAGGGCTGGGTCTGTGCAACACCGAGGTTGTGAACGCCTCTCTAGCTTGAGATGCTCATAGCGTTACATTCACTGATTCCTGGTGTCAGCAGGAAAATCCCAGTTACGCCCGTGAGGGGAAGAACATCCCCACAGAGAGGAAAAGGTGATGGGGTGGGTGCTCCTGTGCTAGCTGTGGGAAAGGGGGAAGGAGTCACCTGTGCCCTCTCCTCCATTTAACATGCTGGAGCTCAGGAGTTACAATTAGCACTAGATGGGGGGTTTTAATGGGCTAACTACTTGTCACACATGCTGGACCTGACTTTCAGGTACCCTAATCGCAGAGATAAAAGGGGTTTTTTTTGTCCATCTGTGTCTCAGGGAGTTTTGCATCCATTAGCAATTATGATAATGGATCTATTTCCAGAGAATTAATTGCTCCTTTGCCCAAGTCCAAGACAAGTTTGCTGTAAAAATTAATTACTTGGCATATACAATATGCTTAACAGTCAAGTAATAAGCTAATTTTCAGAGAATCCATGGAGGACCCCCAGTCTCCAAACTTCTCAGAGAAGTTTCCAAATATACAGTGAGAAGTCAGTTGTCTTCTTGCAATTCCTTTCCCATGGTATTTGACAGCCCCAAAACACCTGACCTGGCACTTGACAGCTCAGGACCCAGCAAGCAGCCCAGGAAAGCACAGGGGTATTAAAATAAACCACATCTGCAAAATAACCCTCCCAAACAAGCAATTCCCTCCTCCCAAAAACCCTGACACTTTCCCAAGTGCTGGCATGCATTACGTCTAAAAACCAATGTAGATAATGCCAACAAGCAGTGGGGAACCAGAATGGACAAGACACTCTGCTCTCCTTTCTCAATTCACATCTTCCTCCGTAGGAGGGCTTCACCTTTTACACCAGTGGGATGTACCAACAGGGAAGAAAGAGGCAGCTTTGCTGTCAGAAGATCACCCAACACTAAAAACCTTCAACTTTAGGTCCCTTTTTAGTTCAGGGACTTGATGTTGCATCTCCCCACATCCCGGGTGAGTACCCCATCCATTATAGAGGTGGCTGATCCAAGATGACAGGCATGGATATCTCTGTGCTTTGTTGTCTAAGACGACTTGAGCTCTCATCGCTGTCTTTTCTGCAGGAACCTCTGCTTTCTGCCTAAATATCTGTTTCTGTAAAACCTAGAGAAAGGTATATTTTACAACCTCTGCTTTTTTCTCCAATTTTGTTGGAGCTGAGCAAAGTATTCAACAGAGAAGGACAGCAGGATCACAATAAGACATTTTTCCTTAGGAAAGCAGACTGAGAATTTGCATAGCATGTTTGCAAGCAACCTAATTACCTCTCCTGAACAAGCTACCACCCATCAGGTAGCCCACAGTAATTGATGCCATGTGCTCCTCTTGCCTGCCCCAAAAGCAGAGTGAAACAGTTTTACTTACATTAGCACAAAGACATTGGTTTTGTCCACGATCTGATTCCTTTTGCCAAATGCCCCCAGTAAACAAAGCTAAGTGCTTTCAATGCATGAACACAAGATAGTTAATCTACTTAGGTTTGTAAAATGATCAGCCCCACACTTCGAAAGAACAGGGATGCTTGGCTATTTTTCTTGAGGTTTATTGCAGCTCTTTGCAGTCCCTGCTTCTTTCAGTAGCTTAAACATTAAGGGGTTTTTTATGGCTCTCATGAACAGATGTAGTACTTTGCACAAAAACATGCAAACAGATCAAAAGGGATCGTCCTTAAATAGCAGAGATGACCCAACG
Organism: Scopus umbretta; assembly: GCA_013400535.1. Lineage (NCBI taxonomy): Eukaryota > Metazoa > Chordata > Aves > Pelecaniformes > Scopidae > Scopus > Scopus umbretta. Next base: position 10,543 of record VZTL01000269.1, read on the forward strand.
TGTAGATGTGAACGAAAGGAGATGAGCTTGCAGGGAGCAGGGATGCTGAGTGCCAAAGCAGGAGAGCATGGTTGGCAAGGCCAGCAGCCTCCTGGGGCAGCTAGCCCCCACAGACCTTCTCAGAGCTAGTACAAGGCTTTGGATGTTTTGTTCCTATTTGTTTAGTGGGAATTCAGCATCCAAATACCAGCATCTGAAATCTCAGTCTAGTTACTACATCAATACAGAGACTGCTTTCAAAAGTCCTGCCCAAAGTATGGAAATTCTTCCAGCTCAGGAGTAACTCTATCGTCAGTTCCCATGGCTATTGATGGGAATAGCATTAAGCTAATGCTGAGCATGTTTGGGGGGAAGAAAAAAAAAAAGAAAACAACAAAACCCCAACAGAAAGACACCACACCAGAAAAACAGCACCCTCCTGATAGTAGAGACTACAATTTTCAACATAAATCTCCTTCTTTTCACTAGTGTGTTTCATGACTGCTTTGCTCGATACAGGTGTTTTTAGCAATAAGACCATCCTCAACCAATCCAGCAACCAATCTCAATGTTCGTATAACTTCTCTTTAGGAAATTACTTTGTTTAAAAAGTACAAACCAGTCCTGGCTCATTTGTTTTCCTAACCTTCTCCGTGCCCTTGAGCATACACAGTTCATACAAGGAAACAGCATTTTTAATTTCTCGTGGACATATGTTATACAATCTCGCAGAAGAATGCTGGAAATGATCATCTATGAAGAGCATGGGGCTTCCATCTGGCACCGTTTTGATTCGAGACTGACAAAAATATCTAGCAGAATTGCATAGAAATGCTGAGATCACTAATGGCCCAAATGGTATCTGCTGGGGGGAAGGGAGGAAGAAAGGGAATAAAGATAATAAAAATCAAACCATCTGCAAAAAGACATTTCAAATAGAAAAAGAGAGATTTGTGTTGGTGTGTTTTTTTTTTTTCTGTGGTGCTGTAAGTGTACTGATTCCTGCTGCAGGGTGCCACACAAATCTTTTCTTCAAGTTTTATTCACAGGAGGTGGGGAAGTCACAACTGCCAAAGGAAGACAGGTCAGGATTAAAAGCAAGAAATATGTTGTTTTAGTCTCAGAAAATTCAGTAGCAAAGAATCCCGTCAGAAACCTTCAGTTCTACCTCAGCTTGTGCTAAATGCAAACTGAAAATTGCATCCATTTGATACCAAACCATAAAGAGTGTCAGTTTAATGGAGAATAAAAAAAGAAATTAAAAATGTAGGGAGAGAGATATCACATGGGAAATTACCATATGGTCCTAGCACCCAGAGATAACTGCTTGAACTGGGTCCTGAGTCTGGAACAATTGAAAGCAAACAAATACGGACAGATACCTTTTAAACCTCGCAGGTGGAGGTTTCACACCTCTGTGATTCAAGACAGAGATGGGATTTTGGAAAAGTTTCCACAGCGCTCTGCCTCTCACTCCCCTCCAGCCAGCTACACTTTTATACACTGGGAAACTGATGCAATGGCTAAATTTCTCACATAACAGAGAAAAAAACATGGCAAGAAATAACTTCTTACAGTGAAAGTCAGTTGTATGGACAGCACCATCAAACTTTTACAGACTTCCAAATATCAAGACCTTTTACTGTAACCCAGGTTATTTATTTCTGAGGAAACTCTAGATTTATTTCATGGTGGGGCTTTAAAAGGAAAAATGATCTGCTTTCCTGGGACTCCAGAAAGCCTGTTATGGCTTATTACATCCATTCCGCATCTGACTGGAGTGATGAGATGTTTTGTATCATTTAAAGGGGTTGTTATTAAATTAAGACCACAGACAGCATTTGTAGCTATTGCACAAGTTATGACTAACAGGGAAACATGAGAGAAGACTCTCTCTCTCCAGATAAAAAACATAAGACAAAGCAAGACTAGAATGGTGATAGCAGGGTCTGTACCTCTCCTTGGTCACTGCTCCACTGGTGGTGAGATGAGGAGCGTGTGATCCTTTCATGCCCCTGACACTTCAGACAGCCTCCACCATACAGTGCAGAGAGAAAAAAGAAAAAAAAGAGGGAAAAAAAAAAAAAAAAAAAAAAGAGACCTTCACCTTCTCTTGCTCTTTGTGGCTGAAATGCTGTATGGTCTCAGGAACAGGGACCTCTAATTCAGGGGTGGCCATTGCATCTGCCTCTTGTGGACCATTTGCCCCATCTACATCTCAAGCAGGAGTCAAACATGAGCACATCCTTAGTTGCTTTGATGCAAGCATCCTCCTCTCCTCCTTTTGCCTTAGCTGTGCATTTTACCTGCAGCATCACTTTTGCTCGCGTCCCAGAGGCATTTGTCCCCTTTTGTTTGCACACCACATGTGCCTCGTTTCCTGCAAAGGGGCTCAGCAGCAGGGCACTCCAGGGCCTTCCCACCAGCTGAACTCAAGCTGAAAATAAGGCAGGTCAGTATTGAACCCGGGGAGGTGCTGCCCAGGCTCCCTGCCCTGGCAGCCCATCCCGACCAGCTGGGAGGAATTACCTGATCTCCGCCAGGCTCGGACCACACTCGCCAGCAGCCGCGTCTGCCCCTGCTCCTGCACAGCTGCCCCGGCTTTGCCTGCAAACCATCACACCCTGCAGGTGTTTGAATCTCTTTGGCCCTCTGCTCTCTAAAACACACAAGGGTTTTGGGGGGAAAATACTAAAAAAAACAGCTCCTTTGACCTTGTGTTTCCCTACCAAGGCTGCCCGTCATAGTCCAGTCCTCTCCGTATCCCCAGAGAGAACTGTCTGTGCTCTGGACATACACATATTTCTGTGTTTGGGGAACATGAAGCATACTTTGAAAGCCCAATTCCTGCCAGAACAAATCCCTTTAGCATCCTTTCCTTCAGCGGTATTTCTAGGAATGGCACAGAAAAGTGTTTAGAGGGCTCTTTATTGATGCCGTTTCCACCACAAACCCTCCCAGGGCCTTCGGCCACGTTGCTATCTTATCACAACTGGGAAGTGGGTCAGTATCTCACCAGTGCAGTGGGAACGCACATCGAGAGTGTTGAACAGAAAACAGCTTTATAACTTCCCAGCACCGTTCTTTGAGACTTAGCTGCACTGCCTTGGGTAAGGTATTTCCCAGTCTGCAGGTTTTGCTTCAGAACTTCCAGAGAAATGTAGACCAGCTTTAAACAATATGTGTAAAGGAAATATTCAGCCGTTAAATGCCTTGGCTGCAGAGAAGGATTCAAATTTCTGAGTCCAGGCAGTTTCTAAAAAAAATCAGATTTCTGCCTAGTAGTGTTACTGCTGAGTGCTAAGAAATACTTCTCTTTCTCTGAGCCATGATAAACTCAATGCAGAAGAAAATTTTCTCTTAAAATAAACTAATTTTTCACTTGACTCATTTTGACAAACAGGCCCTGCACCCCTACCTTTCAGCCAACTAGAAGCTCTTGTTCGTAGACGTGCCCATGTCACAGAAATGTGGGAAAAATGATGTAAATCAGGCATGGCATTCAAGGCGATAGATCCTTGCTTGCCATAACACTGGAAAAAATCTCTGCCCAGCAGAACAACACTGGAAGGATAGTGGTATAACCACCACTCAGGTGGTGGGGAAGGGGGAAAGCAAGAAATGTAAGGCACAAAGCAGACTTTTTTGGCACTGGAGCGCCCACAGCTTCAACGCCCGGCACAGTCTCTGGCAGTCTGTGCTGCCTTCCTTTTGCCATACAGTCGTGGCAATAAAGGCAAGCAATTTTTACCCCAGTGTGTGCAGCTCTGGATTTTATAGAGCTATAGATTAGATTTAGATAGACTAAATGTTGATAGATCCAATATATCTTCTGATTGCTCCTCAAGGAGAACAAACGCCTTTGAGACCTCTGAATAAATATGCTTTAGGACCAAAGTTATGAGGCTGCGAAGTGCACGCTCTCTGTGCCTAGTATGTCACTGAGGTAAGATCTTAGAGGAAAAAAAATCCTCCAAACTGTGTGAAAACAAACTTCTTAATTGGTGAGAACCACAGTTGGGAAACATCCCAGGCAGCTGTTCTTCAGCTATCTGGAGACCCGCCAAGTCTTATATATCAGCTCTGAGCTGAGAACAAGTGTGATAAATTCCCACCAAGAGGGCAATGTTTTTGAGTTATAAGCACCTAAAAATAGGCGTATGTAATGAAATTGCCTCCTCAGCCATAACAGGAGCGTCACTTGTATAACAGTATAATGCGCCATGTCTGCCCGAAAGCTGATGGGGTCCTGCATCCCGCTGGGCTCTGGGCAGAGAAAGGCTCCTGTTGCTGTTGGTGGGCACGGGGCGTCATCAGTCCAGGGTCTCCTGCAAACCTCCACTCACTGGGCTGTCACACAGGCTGAAAATCATCACCAGGTACAGGTCCTCCCACTGTGTGTGCCCACTCCATCCGTGACTCGGGCAGAAGGACCCGCTCCAACTCCAGCCAGGGCAGCAACGTTTGCAGCACCGTTATTCATGTTTCCACTGGGATAACGCGGGATGATCATTTCTAAACATTGCCTTTCAGTGCACACAGAAAGCTCAGTGTTAATCTCATAACATTTGCAAGGAAATCTTTTTAATCAGTAATGAAAGCCAAACATTATCTAGCCTTTATTGACCTGCAATAACAGAACACCACAGCTACATTTCCCCTGTGCCTCTTGCACAGGTTCATTTGACTCGATCTGTGGTTGGTGTTTATTATTAGCTCACAAAGCTCAAAGAGTTTATATTATTGATTTGCTGTATTTCAGGTTCAATCCCTTGGTGCCCCTCAGCCTGAATGAATTAAGTCAGAAAGAGTTAACACCTTTACTTCCAAGACACAAATGTGATGGTGGTTTATATAATCCACACATCAATTTTCACTATGCCAGTGTTCAGCACATTAACTGGAAAGCGCCAAATGCTGCAGCAGTATTGATATTTGCCACAGCAAAGGTATTCACAAACAAGAGCCTGCTGCTGGCAGAGGAAAAGGCGACGTAATCGGAAAAGGAGAGCGAAGCAGCACAGCAGAGTAATCCACAGGGCCTCAGAACCGTCCTTCCCTCACTAATGGCTACACAGGTGGTTTGTTACCCTGTGTGCAGATGTAGCCTCTGCAGCGCTGTGCTGAGGTTATGATTTCCAAATCCTTTTTCCCACCGCTTATTTATCTCATGGACCTCTTACAGCTGGTCAACAGGCTAGACTGTAAGCACATGGGGGCAGGGGCTATCACTTTATCTGGTGGTTATATGACACTGGCTCACTGGCTCTCAGTCCAAGAACCAAGGAGCATCAACTGAAACTAGCAGACAGAAAGTCCAAAACCAAGAAAAAAAGAGGTCATTGCTAGCAGCAAGCAGTGGACCTGTGGGACGCTTTGCCCTGCAGATTTGTGGATGCTCAAAACTTACAGGGATTTAAGAAGTGGTTGGACAAATCCATGCAGGAAAACTCCATCAAGACCATTAAAAACAAAAGCCTCCACCTCAGGAAATCCTTGGAGCCACAGATAAATGGAAACTGGGAAAGGAGTTAGGTATGTACCGTTACACCTTTACCTTATTCTTATAGTCTTCCCCAGAATTTCTTTTGGTCACTGTTGGAGACAGGACACAGGGCTGATGGCTCTCTGGTCTAATATAGGACAACTATTCTTCAGTCACATTAAAAACCTGTGGCACCAGAAAAAACTTGAAAGTTTTGTGTCTTGCAGAAGCATTTATTTCTTCCCTCATTTATACTGACTGAACAAAAGAGTTTTTCATTAAAATGAACAAAAACCTCCCAGGGAAGCAGACTGGATGGCTGAAGTCTAGGTGGGGAAATATGCAAAAAATTTGGGTTTCCTTTAAAAAGCTGCTATTGGAATTTCATCAGTTTATGCCCCACCAGAGACCAGTCACCAGAACACACCAGTTCTTCCTGAGATTTTTTTTTGCTTACTTTTAACCATGGTTCAATTTCTTTACCTTTGGCTTGGCCATTAGTCAAAACACACTCCTCCACCTGTTTTGTCCTTTCCCTAGAAAAGGAGATCTGTTTGTTTTCCAGCAAAAGAGAGCTCCCTCCCAAATATTTCCATGTGGCAAGGAGCCATGATATTCCCAGTTGCACAGGATGCTCTGGTCTGGCATCTAAACATGCAGCTCCTCTCATAGAGCTTCTCATGTTACCTTTGGGCTCCACTTAAGACAGGACCAACTGTTGAGACATGCTATCAACACATACCCTGGTAGGTTTAATTCCTTCTGATCCTCAGGGTTTCTCTAGCCTCAAAATGAACGACACAACTTTCTGCACAAAGTCAACAACCTGCCTCCTGTATGATGGGGGGGGTGGTCTTCAAGGCTGGGAGCATGCTCCCATCGATGCCTCTAGGTGCCGGTTCAGCTCCAGTAAATGTGTGCATGTCATAGCTTTCCTAAGAGCTCTATGGTACACAGCCCGGTCTCTTGGGCTTTCTGCAATGGGTGAGCTTTTTCAAGAGCATCTGCCTCCATTTCAGAAGTGGCTTACCCAGTGTTATTTTCAGCTTAGAGGAATCTAAAGCCACAGTAAATGTTATACAATTTCCACATTCTTTTTCTCTCGTTATGTTGCATCCCTGAGGACAAGAGGAGTTTCAAGAAGATTTAATAAGTACCGCGGAGAGGGTAGGAACAGATTGGACCACATCCTGCTCTACAGTAGCTACTGAAATAATTTTGCAGGTATGTCAGTTGCATGAAAAAGTTATTTCTTTCAGTCTTCAGAGCACCAAGCACCAGCTGGGGGCAGCGCTGCCTGGGCGCAACCACAGGAGCACACTGTATCCAGAGTCATCTGAAGACTGCACTGATCATGGTGAGATGGGAGACTGGATATAGAGCTGCCATAACTACTTTTATTTTCCCTTCCTCAGGAACTTTCCCAATGAATTTGAGCTAACAGCTTACCGCCTTGAATTTGGCTACAGCAGTAACAGAGGAGCAGCAAGAGCCATGGCTATGCACCTTAAGTGGCAATAAGCTTCCTACCTCTTATTCCCAGTGCCATGGTTGTATGCCAAAGAGTCTCAAGCCACCAAGTTGAAGGACGGGAAGCATTTCAAGCCTTGGCATGGGGCATTCTCATGTGAGAATACACCTTAAGAAGGCAATATGACTGAAAAAGTGAACTATTGCACTAAAATATGGAGCCCAGGAATAAAAGAAACTGTCCAGAGCACAGAGAGGAGAGCCTGCAGTACTGTAATCACCATGGCTTCAGTAATGGGAATCTTGAAACAGCTACTACAAAAGCTCATCTTCGATTAATGTGTTAACCATTAACACTTTTTTCCATGCAGAAAGCCTAAGCAGGGTGCTTCAGCGCCTGCTAGGTCCATAATCACGATCTCACCCACTGCTTGGTGCCATGCGGTGTTTCACAGGTTCATCTTAGCCCTTTTCATTCATTGCAGAGTGGGTCAAGAGATGGTGGGTGCAAACATGAATAGCTGGCCTCTGCATTAATGCAGTTGCCTAGGTAAGTGTTTTTCAAATAGATTTGTGCTGGGTCTGCATGCCCAGCCACAGCAAATTTATAGTGACCACAGGGTGACAGAGCACTAAAATATTAAAGTCTTTGTATTGTGATTGCACTTGGGAATTGCTCAGCTGGCTCTGAAAAGTAGCTATGATTCTATAAATAGTAAGTACTTTATAATGTCTTGCCTACTTTAAACACACAGCTATATTTCAATTATGATTCAGAGTAAATCAAATTCCATGTGAGGTATGGTAGAAATGTTGTATGTGCCAGAGGTGCACGCTAAGCTCATATAAATCAGCACAGCTCCACTGATGCCTGGGGAAACGGTGCCATTTTATGCCAGCTGAAGATCTGCAGGGCAGCATTAGCATCATTCTCTTAACACTGAGGTACAAGTAAGTAAACATTGAACATCAAATTATTGACTATGGTCCTCACTGTCTTCCTGAGATCTACTGAAAAAAGTCACTGTAAAAGTGCCTATCCTCCCCTATGTCATTCATTCTTATAAAAAATATTAGAAAGGTGTTGGTTAGAACTAATAATGATTTGCCATAAATCTCATTGCTATGTAACAGCATATTTTGTTTAGGAATATGACCTGGAAATTAGAAACCCAGTGAGCCATTGATTTTTAAAATGCCACAGAGTCAAAATTTCTTCACAACAGAATGCAAATAAACTCAAAATAAATTAGTGTTTACCAGAGGGGAAAAGGGAACAGGATCTATATCCTAGGTAACATTACAAAACAAAAGATTAATGAAACCCTCACTTGAAAACTCTAATGGCCAAGGAACTAAAAAATGTACCCGTAAAAGGTAATATTCATTGAAGAGCTATGGGAAATATGCAGCTGTTACAGCACAAATATATTTTCCTCCTCTCTGCAGCTATACAGCTTGTGGCACGCACCGTGTTCTTCTTCTAAGTTGGGATGATAACTGTCTTTTTAACGCATAGTTTCACAGTGTCTTAGGTCAGAGGGAATCATTAAATCATCCAGCCTGGCTTTTCACATAACACAGGTCTTTTCATTTCACCCATTTACCTCTACATTAAACCCAGCAACTTGATGTAGGCAATATTTTTTTGTCTTGGCCTCAGACAAAAGTTCTTGGGTTCAGACAAAGCGTTGTTATCTTTTCTATGAGGATGACTACACTTGGTGTCTCAGAACAAGTGGAAACACTCCTGTGTAGCTGCTTTCAAAGGACTGTGAGGTACCAAAAAGGCAGAAGCAAAGGCTCATGTTATCCCATGTTCCTGAGCCCTGAGTGTTTCAAATACGTTCTGCTGGTGGCATCAAACCATCAAAGTCCTCTTCTGATAGTGCAACAGGCACAGCCATTGCACAGGATCGCCAGACAGCGCATTGACACATCCACAAAAGAGTTAAAGCAGCACCACATAAAAGCAGGCAGCAGTGCTAAAAATAGACAACAGTTCAAAAAATAAAAGAAAGAAAAAGAGAAAAAAAACCTTCAACACATCTTAAATAAATCCATTTATTCCAGGGTTTCACAGAAACCATATAGCTGAAATTGCTACAGGATAATTCCTTTTAAGCCTTATAAGAAATGTTGCTGTCCCAGAGCCCCAGTACAAATCCTGGCAAGAATATTGGAGATAACAGATTGGATGCCATGGAAACCGAGACAGACCTAATTTGAGCAGTAACCATTGCTGTTATTTATTTAATTCTGATAAGCCATCTAAATGTAGAATGACTAAAGGTTCCTCTGCGCTAAAAATAGCAGGCTTGTAATATTTTAAATCGCAAATCGCTTGTGTTTAACAATATTTTGGGCATCTGACATTATCATTTTGCATGCACTTTTGAAACCTCAAAAGCATAACCCCATTCTGTTTTACACTGTAAGAAGGAAAAGAGTGCTTTGTCCATTCCTTCTTATATTAATGTTATGTGTCAAGGATGCCTTCAATCAGTCCAGGCTTCTCATGGGAAAGTGGGAGCTTGGACGTCCCTGCTGCCCTCTCGTCCTCCCCCAAGCTTAAAGCAAATGTTTGGAAGAAGGCAGAACTGGGCCATAGGAACCAAATTCCCCTTCTCAAATTGATACCAAGGATCTTCTGCGATTATTTGATCTAAACGTCTCCATAAATAAGACACCTCCTGAGGCATGTCATTTTTGAGCTGGCTGACAGCTCCCATCTGTTTTTGCACCCCTGCCTCCCTTTCCTGAGCTGGAGAAGAAAAAACCCACAGGTGTAAGTTTGCAATTTCTGGGGCTTTGGGATTTTGCAATGATGCTGAAATGCCTGGAAGCAGAGGAGAAGAGAGGTTGCTGTTGGGATGTCAGTACCACCTGAAGGACCACGTTGAATTTCTGCACATCTCTGCTAGGTTTTTTCCCCTTGTAATCTTCACTGCTTCCACAGCAGGAATAACACATCCATTTCTCTACTGTTTTGGGTTTAAAATTTTGTGCTGGTTTTGACTGGGATAGAATTAGTTTTTTCCATAGTAGCTTCTATGGGACTAAGTTTTGGATTTGTGCTGAAAACCATGTTGATAATACAGGGAAGTTTTTGTTATTGCTGAGCAGTGCTTACACAGAGTCAAGGCTTCTTCTGCTTCTCACACCACCCCACCACCAGCCAGCAGTCTGGGAGGGGCACAAGAAGTTGGGAGGGGACACAGCTGGGACAGCTGACCCCAACTGACCCAAGGGGATAGTCCATGCCATATGATGTCATGCTCAGCAATAAAAAGCTGGGGAAAAAAGAAGGAAGGGGGGGACCTTCTGAGTTGTGGCATTTGTCTTCCCAAGTAACCATTATGTGTGATGGAGCCCTGCTTTCCTGGAGACGGCTGAACACCTGCCTGCCGATGGGAAGGAGGGAATGAATTCCTTGGTTTGCTTTGCCTGTGCACGTGGCTTTTGCTTTGCCTATTAAACTGTCCTTATCTCAACCACGAGTTTTCTCATGTTTACCCTTCCTATTCTCTCCCCCATCCCACCAGGGGGGAGCGAGCGAGTGGCTGTGTTGTGCTTAGTTCCTGGCCGGGGTTAAACCACGACAGTCCTTTCTGGTGCTCAACATGGGGCTGGAAGGGTTCAAGATAACAACAGGTTTGATTGGAATGTGCTAGATCAAATTTATAGCTGTTATTGCGGTTCAGCTATTAACTGACATGTTCCTGTGCTTGCTATGGGGCTTGGTTGCCTCACTGTACCTTAGAGTCTAGANAGTTTATGCCACAGCAGATATACCCCTGGAGGGACTGTGGCTCATAGATAAGGCTCCTCTTGGAGCAGGTAGAATCCTAAGAGACTGCAGTCTGTGGATAAGTCCAAGCTGGAGCAGGGACAAGGGGAGGAGTTCATTGCAATGTTAAACCTCATGGTTTGGTCCATAGGAACCAGAGGTAGAGATTGTAATGGAAATACCTTTAAATTGTTGTAACCCAGGATTTGGTTTTTTGGACCTGCCTGCCAATGGGAAGGAGCAAATTAATTCTTTGGTTTGTTTTGCCTGTGCATGCAGCTTTCACTTTGCCTATTAAACTGTCTTTATCTCAACCATGAGTTTTCTCACATTTACTCTTCTGATTCTCTCCCCCATCCCACCGTGGGGGGAGTGAGCGAGTGGCTGTGTTGTGCTTAGTTGCCGGCTGGGGTTAAACCACAATACCTTAAAGTGTAAATGCAGCTGTATTCCCCAGGAGGTTGTACACACCATGTACAACAAATAAAAAAATCCTAGATGTGTTTTGTTTCTTAGAAATTCTATGCTTCTTGCACTCATACCTCCAAACAGATCACCAGCAGCCCTATTCCTGTCCTTGCACACAGGATTCCTCACAGCAACATTAGCATTTGCCCTCTTGTGGGGAAGATCCATCAGCAGAAGCTTCAGGCACCTGCCGTGCCTCAGCGCACCTTCCCCTTGGAAACTTCCCCGTCCTTTTACGCCTTCATCAGTTTTCCATTTTACTGTCTTTTCAGCTGGGGATTCATGGTGCAGATGGAAAGGAAAAAGCTGCGTTGTGCCGTTCAGAGAAGCCCAAAGCATCGGCTGGGCTAATGAAGCTACAAGGCTGGATCCTCTTGCCAATTAACACCAAATAGCACTGATGGCATCAATGTAGCAGTGCCAGTCTAAATCAGCTAAGGATCCTGGCCTTGGCGTTTAATGGCCGTATGGATTTTGTACAGAAAGGAGGGAAATGACCAATATTCTTTTTCACTTTGCAATTAGCTGAACTCTGTAACGTTACCCAAGCCTTTCTTATCTGCAGCTCAGGGCTGAAGGGTGAGTTGTCAGTGTTGTTTTCTTCAACGATTCATAAGTAGGACTGCAAGAAAGATATTCTGGGAAAGAATCAGAATGAATAAGAATCGCTTTCAGGATCTGTCACAGTAGAGTCAGCATATATTTAGCTTCCATTGCTCTCGTTTACAAACAGGGAGCAATGCTGGGTTATTTATAGCCTTCAAAGACCTTTTTCAGTGGACTGCAGCTCCAAGGGTCTGTGCTGGGACGGATGAGCAGTGATACACTATATTAGAATACCATGGAACAACCATTCAATCTATATATGGCACAATAAGACTGGAATTATTTTGAAGAAGTACAGGTTGCGATTACAGCGTTTTACCATTTTACTGACTGTGTGCTACAGGACTGTTGCCAGTTTAAGGCTTTAATGGTTAGCAATTACATTCAGAAGTGAAGGGTTCATTCGTCAGTTAGGGTTTAATCTAAGCATGATGTGACTGCACAGTGAATATTCCACAACACACTGCTCATGTTATCTGGTAAATGAAATCACATCGGGCAGGCTCAGGATGAAGAATCGGATATGGCAGTTTCCTCCAGAAACCTGCACAAGGCTTCTAATAACCAGGTTTTAGCTGTTACAGAAAGAGAAACAATTTCTAGTCCCACTTTCCAAAAAGAAAAAGTTGTAGGGGGTAGAGGGCATGTGAGATCTCACATCCTGGTTAGCTCTCTTTTCTCATTAGAATCTGCAAAGATGTTCGTCTTCTGAAGGGTATCTGATGGCTGCTTTTTATAAAGGAAATCTCTCCCGAGTTATCCAACTAACAGCAAAGCAGTACTTTCTGAAAGGTTTTTTGTTCAGATGGTTTCACTGTGAGATAAAATGCTGATTATCCAAACATAATAGGAAGATGTTGAATAATTTCAAACTGAGGTTTCACATAATAGGTATCAGACTGCCTATATTTAGCCACCCAAATCTATACTTAAACTCCTACGTTAAAATGGCCAAATGGAATTTGGCCATTGGAAGTTGGTTGTTACAGCTCATATCGGTATGAGTTTGTTGGCACCATATCATCTTTCTTTTCTTTTTCTTATTGCCCTCCTCTCCAGTACTAAGCTTCTCCTTCCCCACCGTCTTTCTCTGCCTTTTAATAAGGACACGTGAAAAGTATGTTTGGCTTGGAAGGTGCTTGGACAGCAGCACCTTTGAAAATTTGGACTGAGACTTTGAACAATACCCGAAACCTTCAGTGACCCTGGAGAGATGATGTGGTGCAAGCACTGTATGCCCAGCTCCTTCAACCTTCTTTGGACACCTCATCCACCACCCACCCATCTGTACGGATACTCCACCAGAGAAGTGGTGACTCACTGATACCAGGGAAGAACATGGGTGTCTTATTAACCAATTCCTTGAATTACACATAATATTGTGTCCTAAATTTAAATAGACGAATCTGTGACACAGTAGATTTCAAAGAACTTGTCTCCAGACACACCAGTGTGCATAAGATGAGAATCTGGCCACCATCTGTATAACAACACACTGCAGTTCAACACCAAAACCTTTTGCCACCCCTTCATTTCTTCGAAGCTGAAGCAATTTCATTACAGTGGAGGACATGGGAAGAAATTGTTAACTCTGTTTAATTCTTGAGCTGCCCTTGACATTCAGCAGAAAGACATGAGTGTACTGAAACAAGTGTAAATAAGGTTAACACATCAAGAGAATTGCTCCTAAAATTGAAAAATGTACTCATCTGCTGACAACAATCTATTCTCTCCACACAGAGTCATAGCAGGGCCACTGTGACTATGGCTACGGTTGAGTCAGCATTTCCATTATCAACTGCCATTTTCAAGGATTTATATCTTGGCCATTTAAAAAATAAAATAAAATAAAATAAGAGTTCTTGGCTGGAATTTCCATACAAGCTCCTTGGGCCTGATCACGCCTCTGCTCTCCACCTGGTGCTATCAGCTGTTCCGGCACAGCACGAGTATGAAACACTCCAGCGCTGAATTACTGGTGATTGAATCACTTTGCACAACCAAGACCAACAACTGAAGGGGCAAGAGATCAGTGAATCTGTCCCTGCAGAAATGCTGCCTACTGAACATGCGTATCAGAAGCCTGCTAGAGCTGGAGAGTTATTTGACTTAGCTTCCAGAAATTAAGTCTGGCAAACAACTCCCCTACTGTGCTGGGTAGCACCATCACAGAATCAGGCATGTTATAACCTGAAATCACAACTGTTGGGCTTGCAGTCAAAGTTTTTCCCTTAAAGACAGCTCTTATGGGGTTTACTGTATGTTTGACTCCTGCTGGCAGTAGACAGGCAGGCTGACAGCTCCTTTGCAATGCAGTATTCACAAAGCTACTACCAGGTTTTAGAAACTGTTTGTAACAAATTATTCAGCTACACAAGATAGATCTTCTGCAATGAAGAGATTATTCCGTGATTATCAGTTTAGCCACAGGAAGAGACACATTTTATCCAAAGAGGGAGCAAAAGAGTGGCTTTCGTGTGCACATCAGCTGGCTCACTACCACCCTGCAGAAGCAGAGGGAGGTTTAACTCAAGATTTATGGCAAGGTTCTCCATCTGGCGCCAAGTCAGACCACAGACTCACTGAACTACATCAGCTGGGTGAATTGTGAGAGCCACCAAATAACACACTGGAAGTTACACCAAGGGTTCCCATTAATCACGGCTTTGCACTGCCAGCCTGGCTGCTAAAGGCAACTTCTAGTCACAGAGATGCTCATCGAGGCCATGAGTTAATTTGACAAGTTAATTTTAAACTACTAATTCACATCCTACAAGCTGGTTGTATGTAGTTGTAGCATGTAATAAATACAACTTAGAGCAGCTTACATGATACTGCCTTCACCAGGGCCAGTTCAATGTGAACGGGTTATTTTGGTCCTTCTTGATGTTACAACAGCGTTACAACATGATGTAGTTGTGACCAAGTCCTTCACACACGTAGAGGCTAACCTGGGATGGAGAGAGCATTTTTCCATAGCAGTTTCTCCCATCTCTCCCTGCACGCATCAGCTAACCTGTGTCCTGCACTACGGGGCTGCAGGACCCTTCGCAAGCAGCGATACCGGCTCTTTTCGGCATCCCCACGCTGGAGGACTTTTGAGTATTCCTACCCACAGGCTCTGCTGGCACAGCTGAGGTCTCAGCATGTACTTTAATAAGAACTACTTTGTTTGGCATTGTTTACACAAAGCCTTAATAAGCTTTGTGTTTTCACTCTGTTTTCTTTGTGCTATTTTTTCCCAAAGGAGAAGGTTTTTCTCCTATCAGTTCTCATGCAGTAGCCCTGAGTTACCACATTTTTTTCACCTCTTTCTTACGTTCTTCCCTGCCTTACGAAGCCTTCAGAACCTCGTCCACTCCTCCGTGCCGAGTGTTTCTTTTCCTCCTGTGTGATCCATCGCAGCTGTCACCTTCTAATGACATTCAAATGGAAGTGTTATGCTGCCAGGCTAATCAATGCTAATAATATGATTTAAATGATTGACTAGTCTTCAGAGACTGTGTTCAGTTGTTTTATATGTTGAAGAAATCGGAGAAACAAAACTAAAAGCTGTAGACCTCAGAATGTGTTTAGGTAAAGCGGGCACATGTAATTTCAACTAGAAAACACCTCACAGCAACTATTTATGTAAATATTGAGTGTGTCTCAATAAGAAGTGTAATTCATCTTTTCTCTGGCTTTTCCTAGCTAGAACTAAACATTGCCACTGGGATATTTTTAAGTTACATGGAAGAATGAATTTAAGTCTCAATGGGAGGCTTCAACATGGTGAAATACTTAAGCCCTTGTGTAACTTTAAAAGGACACGAATAGTCCCACTGAAGTCAATGGGATTTAATACATATACTTTAGAGCCAAGTTGAATCATGGCCTGAACAAATGTTGGTTTCATCTTACAGAATTGTGTGACCTGATACCCTACTTCCAGCTGTAGCCCAGCCCTGCTGACTGCTCTCCATCAGGCACAGCCTAAACACTAAACCCAAATCCTGTCTCGCTTGCAGCTTAACAGGACTCAGTTTTTTAGAAGTCACATTCCCCAGACATCCTATCTTTTTACCTCCTCTATTAGAAGTAACACTAGATATGGCTGCTATAAAATGAGATTCCAGGGAAAACTGCCAGTCCATTTACTTTATGCACTTGTCAATCATTAATGTATCAACGCCGTCACTATACGGCGGGTCCTACTGTCTGTATCTGATAGTACTCTCCTACAGGATTTTTCAGTCACCAGCATGTCCCTGCACAGCAGCAGGAGGCACAGCAAAGAATTAAAACACAAACACGCTGCTGTAAGGACATGAAACCTGGAGGAGCTCTTGGGGTAGAAGTTGCAGCCACAGGGGGTTATATCTCTGGGGGTGGACATCATCCTCATCTAACTGGGAGGGGTGTCACTGGTCATTCCATGAGCCTGTACACCATCCTGGATGGTGCTAAGGGGAGGGAGGGTAAGGACAGGGCACCATGCCACCCACATGGCAGTCAGGCTCCCGGCCACTGCAACCCCCATGTGGGACCTCCCTCCAGCTCAGTGTCCCTCCCTCTATCTCAGCCCAGGTGGACATCAGGCAGGGCCAGGCACTGGGGTCAGGAGCACACCCACATCCCTCATGTGGCCCCCTCTGCCTCCAGCATCCTTCCTTCGACCATAAGGATGCAGAGGAGGAGCATGGGCCACGGCGCTTGCTCCATACAATCCACGTAGGGTGATCAAGCTGAGGCCAAATGCTTGCCATCCAAATCACAATTTAGCCTTACATTCTAGCAGGTTTGGGTCTGTGGGCTATAAACACCTTTAAAAATGGAGAGGAGGAGATGAACGCTCTCCCAGGTAGAGGAAAAAAGAGGTGATTTAAAGATTAAACTCTCCTTGTCTTTGAAAGTGTTAGATGTGCCTATGATGCGATTTTTTCTGTAGGCAAAGTTTCTCTGTATCCTTCGAATCAGCAGCATGGGAAAGATGTTTAACCGTGGACAACAGAAATCTCACAGCTGTGTCAGACAAGAAGCTTCATCCTTACCCTATAGAGAAAGTTTTCCAAGCTTCTGTTACCAAAAAGGGAACAGGCAAGCTGAGCAAACCTGTTTGCTTGCCAATTTAAGGATTACAATTCAACTGAACGCTATGGCTCCATACACCAAAACAACCACAATATTGACAAGGCTACTTCCAGGACTGATAGGGATGCTAAAAAAGAACCACAGTAAATAGGGCAATTGACTGTAAGCTAAAATGGTGTACGCTTTCTGGGCTAAAAATTCCTTCAAAGAGATTTATTAATTCATTATTCAATGATGACGTGCATAGTGCCGCACACACTTAAACATGAGGCACTGCTGTAACTGCTTCTTGAAATTCTGATTTGCTTAAAATATTTAGTCCATTTTCATGCTAATTAAGGAGCAGTCAAGAAGGGAAGCCATAGATCTGTGAGAGGAAAACCAGATCTTCTGATTGAAATGAGACTTGCCCTTTTCACCCCTCCCTGCAGCCAAAAGTCTTACATGACCTTACAAACACTCATATATTTTAGCCATTCGAAGCAATCACAGCTACAGGACAGATCACAGCAAGCACAGGTCAAGAGGTGAGGCATGTCAACCATGATCAAGAATTAGAGGTAAGACACAAAATGCAATGCAACAGCTGTCAAAAGCAAATCAAGCTACTTGGAGCCTGCTGTGTTCCCAAGCTAGGCTCTTTTGCTACTTCAGTAGCGATAATTGTACGTCTGGCAGCAAGGATTTGAGCACAGAAGCAGCTCTTCAGTCATTTCTCAACTGCAATTGTGACTGGAGGACGCCAGAGCTGGCTGACCAGCTGGGAAACAGCAGTTTTTGCCAACAGGATCAAAAGACTAATCTTTCTGAACACTGAGATATTATTTCTCTTGAGTTCCAGGGCTTGGGGGCTCAGGATTTTCAGCTCTCCATTGCATTTCTCCATCTGTGCCATCCCACCCACCCTCTTCCTCAGGCAACAAATAAAGTCATCCACAAAGAGTCAGTCAGGGGAGAACAAGGGGCTGGCAGCTGCAACCCAAATCCCAAATTTTGTGATTACAACAATTGGGTTTGGACTCAATCCAATAATTAGAGTAGCATTTGTTTAGACAGTGCACTTCTTAGGGTTTCCAAGGCTGTTCTAGACAAATATCCCTCCTTGGCTGACAGAAGGAGACTGACCATAGCATTGCAGCAGATCTAACCGGAGGTTGCCAACAGCGGTACAACATGGGAACTGCAATCTAAAGGACCATGGTATCTCTACCATGACGCAGAGTTCCTATTGCATTTTGCCTATCGGGCTGAAAGCAATTTGCAAAATGTTGCCCAGAAAATGTTGCCTAGAGAAACTAGTAAAATGGATAAACCAAAAGAGAATGATGACTGGGAAAGCAGCTGCTGTGTAGAGAGAACATTGCCCTCAGAAACTCTCTCTTTGCAAATATGTATTCCAGCATTTCACAGTTCAAGTAAAAGTGCAAGAACTACCCCAAGAGATTTGCTGCAGTGAACTAGTACAAAGAGACTCCATATAAGAGACAGGCAGTTGCATCTTCCTAGATTACTAGATTCCTAGAGCAATTTGCAAAGAATATAAAATGGATCTGGGTGACTCTTCCTACCTGTGCAAGTTTTGTGAGCAAATTTGTTACTTCTTACTGCTTTACTATTCTGTTTTCATTGAGAAGCACCAGCAACACTTCAGTGATACCTCATCCTCCACACACAAAAAAGCAGAAAAGAGTTCTTCTAGAACAAGCCCTGACTCATTCTGGTGAGTCAGGCTATCGTTCATTGAAGTTTGCCTGATAACTTTGAATCTCCAGCTTTGGATGGGTACACAGATCTTTACACTGGCAAGTGCCAGAAGTTAAACTTCTACCCACTCATTAAAAACCACGATAACCTCCTAAAACCAGTGTGAACCAGGAACTGTCACTGCCTTTAGGAGCTATAACAGATTCCTGTCTTCACTGTGGTCTGTAGACAACCTTGAGCTCTGAAAATGTGTCTGTCTGCGTAGGAACTAAAAAAATATTTAATATCTACAACTCATCATTTTAGCTTGGATTCTTCTCCCAGATCTCCAAATAAATATTGTGTGATCCACCAAAAAGCTGCCTGACTGCCAGCCACCAAAACTGACCCCACGCTGAATCTGAGGGATTTCACTGCACCTTCATTTTGTTGGTGCTGTTCTGCCAACTGAAATTTCTGGCTGCAAAGTACATTTGAGAAAATGTGCAAATATTTTACGTGTACAATCAATATACTGTAGATGACGAATTCCAAAGTAGGAAAAGAATAGCTGGCTGTAAAATATGACTTCAATGCTGAATTAAGAAATCTAATAAAGTGACAGCTACCATCATGCAACATAGACATCTGATTCACTCTGCCAGCAAGTGCATTATTTCAAAGAAACATTTATATGGTATTTATCTTAGCCTATTCATCAGCTCCCATCAAATCAAGAGTGTCCCTACACTACAGATTCTCTATTCTTAAAATAAAGCTGTGAAAACTGAAAATGCTAAAGAGATGAAAGTTACATTACAGATAATGCAAAAATATATGCTAATTATCTATGTATGGAGAACTTCCACTGCAGTTTTGAAAGCACTAGTCTGCATATACCAAGCAGTGAATGACACACGGTATGATGCAACAGGCATGTGGGAAAAGCACTTTGCAGTATTTTAATACATATTTTCCCATTAAAGTATGATCCTGATTTTTAAAATGATCTGACTAGTGCAATCGATCGGATGCTAGAGGAAACATCTGTGCTCGTCTTCCTGGTGCTCCCAGGATACCCTGACTCTGCTGTGCCTCTGGGCCAAAGCAGGCATGCTGGTGCTTAGCACGTTGGTAGCGTGTCTACCCCAACGTGCCTTCCCATGCCCATGAAGGGAATTATACTTTTGACTTGTATTCACCAAGTAAGTTGAGCTTTTGCAGAGGATACAGCACAGTGCTGCCCTTTTTTCTGGAACAGGCATTTTGTTTGTGCCATAATGAGACGGTTGAACTGCAAATCCAGCTGATTACCTGGGGTGTTAAGGCATTAAAAGTACTCTTCTATAAAGTCTCGCCTATGAGTCTGAGTCTAGTACAGTAAGATGAAGCTCGCACAGACATCAGCAGCAGTTATAGCAGGTCCTCTGCCTATTTCTATAGCAGCCCTTGGTAGGCAGCCCTGGCACAGCTTTATAAAGAATTAAGAATAAAATTTAGGGACCTACCTTTCCCAACGTATTAAAAATTCACATCTCCAAGTCTTTACCTACAGCCTCAAACCTTTCCCCGATCAAGTGTCTGCTAGTCCATAGCTCCAATAGCTTCCCTTTCTCTGGAATAGAGAAAGGAGGAGGGTTGGGAAAAGCTAAAGGAATCCAGGTTGTACATAGGAAATGTAAGTAAAATTAGAGATTTTTGCCTGGAGAATTTTTCCTGATAACAGTCTATCTGTAGTAGCTGGCCCCCAAATCTATTATCCTCTTACTAATTCTCTGTTTTGGACAAGGACCAGCCCAACCAAGTCTGCTGTCTTGGGGGACTTGACATGGATTTTCTTGATGGACATTAGATGAGCCTTACATTTCCTCCTCCTATCTGTGGTGGCTGGTGGAGATGAGGGCTTAGTTTATGGCCATCTCTACATGATTTTTACATTTAGAAGTACTGAGGTGAGCAACTAGATTCAGAGGCGTTGAAATGAGATGCAGAGAGGCATTTGCCTTAAGAATTTGATGGAACAACACATTATTCCCTTTCAAGTATGAGAAAAGCAGACAGGTGTTAAAGTCTGCTCTTCTAATGGAGGAAAAGGTGCTGGAATCTGGCTTTTTTGAATAAGAGATAATAAAACAGACAGTAAAAATGAATGTGAATGAATGATTGGCTTGTCTCTCTCCTACATAAAAATACCATTAGCTCATTTCTTGTGCCACATGTTATTTACTGACTAGGTCGCTGAGAAGCCTGTGTTCTCCACCCCAAACGCTGCTGCTGAATGCAGAAATACTTTTTTGCAGAGGATAGATTGAGGCAGGAGTGGCTCTCCCCAGCAGTAGCTAACACTGTTATTGGGGTCAGACCACTATTTAACCTGCAGTGGCAGTGGGCAAACAGCTTCTACTGGCACATGAAACACTTCCCCAAACAGCCTCAGACCAAAACACAGCAGAGGCGTTAATAGCTCTGAGCCAAAACCTTGCGGTGTTCATGTATGCGCTGGCTTCAGCTGGCAAAGAGTTAATTTTCTTCAGAGCAGCTGGTATGGTTTTAGATTTGTGCTGAAAACCATGTTGATAATACAGGGATGTCTTTGTTATTGCTGAGCAGTGCTTACACAGAGTCAAGGCCTCTTCTGCTTCTCACACCACCCCACCACCAGCCAGCAGGCTGGGAGGGGCACAAGAAGTTGGGAGGGGACACAGCTGGGACAGCTGACCCCAACTGACCCAAGGG
>VZTL01000269.1:32041-45642 GCA_013400535.1 Scopus umbretta
AACACGCAGCCAGAACGGAGCCCAAAGCCCTTCCTCCTGCATCACAGACAAAAAACAAAACAAAACCAAAAAAAACCAATCCAGTTAAAAAACATTATTTAGGAAATAAGACAGGCATCTGGGATTCAGTGTGAATTTCAAGACTGGCTGAGGCTGGCTGAGAACTAATGTATTTAATTATTGAGAAACCAAGACAAGGCTGATTCTGCTGCAGTCCAGCCCAGCTGTCTCCCCACAGCTGCATCTGGTCTGCCGAGGGAGGAGAGGGGGCTCAGCACCGGGTCGTGCCGGAGCCCTGCAACCCCTGGGCATGGACCCTCCAGATGGAGCCTGCACATACAGGAGGCGCCCAGAAAAGATGGTGCTCCTGCTGTCCACCACCTTTGGAGAGCTATTCACGGAGATGCAGTTTTGCATGATGGTTTCGACATCACTGCATGATGTCCTCATTACAGAAACTGCTGTTGGTTTGCTCTGGCTCCTGCGTGCTCAGGCTGGGGCCAGAGCCTCCAGGCAGCGGCTGCGAATGCAAACAAGCCAGCAACAGCGACTGTCAGCGCCATTTCACCAGGAGCTTCACATCCTCCTCCTGGTTGTCATTTCTGATTTTGCAGCCCGCTGGCCCAGACCATTTGCATCCATTTTCTCTGCAGAGTAAGGACACAGCCAAGGTTTTTGTCACAGGACTTTGCACACTCAGAAAGCAAGCTTCTTCTAACGCCTTGGTAGCACAGGATGAAATTTAGCAGACCCTCACCTTGCTGTTCATTACCTAAAGGTAGCGGTCACCTGGGGTCAGAGCTGGTCAGCTAATCTAAGAGCACAGACAGTAAGATGAGGCTTCATGTAAGGGGCAATGGAGACACTGCTCAGTTCAATGGCTAACCTTGCAATTCAGGATCAGAGTCATCTCTCCACAGAAGGTAATCTGTTTCCTCCATAACCACCCAGCAGGTGTGGAGAGATGCAGAAAATAAAGCAAATCTCATTGTATATGGGAATTTACAATGCGAAAACTATGTCAAGCCTAACTCCAATATTCACCCACATTCAGGCAGAATAGAGGTCAACCAGCAATCCAGCTTCAACCAAAGCAAGATCTCTTGGAAACCCTCCTCCTGACTCCAGTAGTACAGACATATTTATTTATAGAAATAGAAAGTTTTAGGCTTTTCAAAACGTTTCTCAGTAAATAGGGCCTTGGGTTCCACTGCATGATAAGGGAACATAAGAAATAAAAATAGGTAGAGAGCCCTCGGGGAAAGAAAGAAAAGTGAACATTAAATCTATTTGTGAAAATGCTTTTCCTGTAAAATAATCTCTTTCGAGCACATTGGCAGCAGTTTGTTCAGCAAAAACCAGCAACCTCAGGAATGGACAATTTTTGGAAAGATAATTAAACAAGATGTCAAAACACATCTGGGGAAGCAGGTATGGCAATTACTTAGCCTCGATGCTTAACAGTAGCTGGGAGACAAATTTATACAGCACCCTTTTGGGCTGTTGATGCTTCCATTTTCCTGTTCCAGTGGCTTAACTGCTTCTAAACTAGCTGATATCTAACCTACAATGAAACAGGCTTTTCTCCTTGTAGCTCAACTAAAAAGACAACCCAAAAGCCTTCCCAAACTGTGGGAAGCTGACACTCCAAAACCTGCCCAGGCCTTTGACCTCCCCCCATTTTGATCCAGGCTATCTTTAGGTGATATTATTTAGCCTGAGAAACCAGATGCAATCACCCTGATGCACATCTGAATTTCCATCTGCAGTGAGGGAAGCCAGCTAGTTATAGTGTTCTTCAATGACTTTTGGCATGGAGAAGCATGGATTTCTGTGCCCAGGCAGTTTAACAGAGGGGAGAGATACTAGAGTGGAGAAACGTGGAGCCCAAAAAAATGGAGAGATGCCCCGAGAGCACAGGAAACCACACTGGTTCTGGCCTCCATCAGCAGACTCTCAGGCACCCCTAGACATCAACCACTTGCAAACTCAATGCTGACCTTGCTCTGAGCAAGAGGTCGGTCTAGATTACTTCCTCAGGTCCCTTTTCCACAAGTTCTCTATCCCCTGAGTTTACAAAGAGCCTACATGGCATTTCAAAAATTCCAGAAGAGGAGGAAAATCACCAGCAGGAGGATGCTCAGCAGGAGTTTGCTGTTTGCTAACTGAAAAGTGGGAGATGGCTCAGGACCCCCGAGTCAGGTCATTACTGAATGACTGTGTAAGGAGATGCATCCTCCAGCCCCACGGGAAGGAGGTGGATGCTCCACCCATGCTGCCTGTCAATGACATAGCGCCAGCACTGGAGAAAGCATGAGGGGAGCTCCTGCCCATTCCTCCTGATGCAAGGGACGAAGAGTTGAAGCTGGTTGAGGAGCAAAGAGGAAAATGGCAGATGGGAAATAGAAACTTGCACAAGGGGATAAATCTGGAGCCACACTGCCTTCACCACTCATTAATTAGTCCTGCTACCCTGAGATAGCTAAACCACTGAAATAACAGCGGGCCCATTTAGGACCCTATTTGGAGGCCTCAGGGCTTCTATTTGTGGCTCTTCATGGAGCCACATTTTTTTGTATTGCATAGAGAAATCTAGTTTGAATCACTCCAAGCTATCAAGCCAGAGCCGAGCCTTCACATTTGCCTTATTCCCAAGAAACGTCCAGCTTCCCCCCCTCCCTGGCCCTGCAACAGTTATATACTTCACAGCTTTGATCTCAAGGGGAATGAGCACAAGATAGATGCTTCCTCTCACGGTTAATAATGAAGGCTTAGGTGGGAGCACTGGGCATCAGGCAATGCTAGCTGCTAAATGTGCTGCCTCCTGTAGAGGCAGTAGACCGATATACTTGACCTCATCTTCCCTGAGGCACCTGCCATTAGTCCTGGATGCATGGCTTGCTTTGAGTTGCCAGTCAAGAAGATAAACCCGTGAACACCAGCCTCTGCAGAGCAGCAAAGTGAAGTGGTGTTATGCCAAGAAAGGCAGGCAGGATGATTCAGAGTTGCTCTTAAATTACAGGCTTCCTTCAAAGTGGCAGCCATCTGCAGACACACAAGCTGCAAGACAAGTGCCTAGGGGAGACAACTCAGTTTCTTTACTAAATGAAGTGGAAGAGGCACCTTACTCACTCTCACCCGCTTTAATTGCTACTGTTTCCGTCAGTTTTTAGGCCTGAATGTTGAATAAGAAATAGAGTTTGTATTTTAAAACCATCCTCGGTTCTTCACTCTGTGCAAAATCAATGGGAAAAAGAAAAAAAAAAAAAAAAACTAATCTACAGCTTTGATCCTGTAGATTCCTGAGATGACCATCACCTTTTGCAGAGACCCGCGTGGAGGAATGGGTTTCTGCCTCCATGATGCTGCAGAAACCACACAATTTCCCTCAGACTGTTAGATTTCAGGTGTTCAGAAAGAAGTGGGCCAACCTCTTGGACTGAATTCAGAGGGTCCTTGAGACTCCTCCCCTGGTACAGGGTAAAAAATTGCTTTGAACTTCCAGCCTAAACTGCATAGCTAGGGCCACAGGTTTTCCCAATACATCATTTTTTAATTCCACATCAATGCTAAATGCATCTAAAATTCTCCAGCAATCTTACTTGACCATGTCCTCTGTTATTGTCCCAATGACCATTCACTTGTATGTCTCGTGTGAAGATGCTTCTCTTCAACTTCCAGGATCAATTTAGAGCTTTATCTGCTGTATTGAAAAGGTTCCCCTTACAATCTTTTGTTCCAGATGTGAAAAGTTAAGACCTGTCTTGGTTAACACAAAACTGTTATTCTAATAGCTAAGCAAATTGCTCAGGTTTCTCACAATAAGGTATGTTAATCAATCTTTCTATTGTTTTGGTAAATCTTCTTAGAGGGGACCCTGATTAATCCCAACCCTTTTTGAACTGCTGACCTAGACAGACTCTCCATATAGCAATTATATTGGCAGAGGCAATATCCCCTTCCCAGACTATACGAGCTCAAGAACCACACTAACATTTTGGCTATAGGTGAAATCCTATTCAGCATATTTTTCCATTGGCCATCCTTTGCCATCTCTTCCCATGGCACTGTCCTGACTTATGAGCTGGAATCTCATTGCCAGTGCCATTTCCAGTCAGCTGGTAAGTATCGTGGAAAGGGAGAAAGATGAGCTTTGGAGAGCACCCACGGTACCAGCAGCTGACAGTGATAATTTTGAAGACCATTAGTTAGGCAGTTTTAAATCCACCTAAAACACACAATATTCATTTTCATGCTCTCTAGTTACTTAATATGAAAGGCTCTGCAGTACCAAATTATGTGTCTTACAGAAGTCTATGTATATTCTATTGTATCAACCCAAGCATTTTCATCAACCAAACTTGTAATCTCACCCCAAAAGTACTACATCAAGCTCCTTCAATGTGATTATGTTTCCCTTAACCCACAGTGGTAGGAACAAAGGAAATTTTTTCACTATAATTCATTGAGATTTCCTTCAGATAACATCAACAGTCCAAAAATTTGTGATTCTCTGCATACATTCAAAATCCATCTAGTTTAGTCACTGTTTTATTTGTATTAGCTTGAAGCATAAACACCAAAGACTTAAAAGCATCCCTATTCAGAGCAGGTAAAAAAAAAAGACAGAAAAAGAAGACAGCAGCAAAAAATAACTCCTTCCCTCTGCATCTAACATGCAAACAAAAATTCATTTTTATTTCAAAGCACTGACTGTTTTCTGCTATTAAATGTAACACAGAGGCTACAGGATAGAAGACTACAGAGACCTGCCATAGCACCATTCTGTGTAACGTAAAAGGAAGAAATGGCTGAGGCTCCTGACAGATTATGCACACATTTAAGCATCAGCAGAATGAGGATGCATCAAATTTGCAGGATGGTAAAAACAATGGAGAGAAACGATGCTTATTTGTGGCCCTGCGCAGGCTTATTTTTCGGAAGGGCTTGTTTTAGTTTTAAATTTCCTTTTATTAGAAAGTATTCATCAACAACAAGAGATGCTTAACATTAATCATGTGTGTCAGATTCTGCAGAACATTTACATATCTTCAGGTCTGTGCAAAAATGCTACAGAAAGACCCCCACTGGAATTAAGACTTTGATCAGACAGTAATGCTGTTTCTACTCCTAGAGGTGAATCAGCAACCAGCTCAGCTCACTGAGCTTTTATTTCTACAGCTGAGAACCAAAGGCCTTAAAAATATGCAGTCAGCTCCGCTAAAAGATCAGAAGTAAAAGACTGAGGGGCTCTGGGCTTAGCTGCAAAATCAAAGAGATATGTTCCCATTTTGCTTCTGTTTCATTTTGCAGATCACCTTCAGGGACTTGGACCACTTCTACAATTGGCAGTGGGTCTTTTCAGCCAAGAGGCTCTTCCTTTAATGAGCTTAGGGCAGAAGCCTAGATAAACCTTGCACTTCGTGGTCACAGATACAGTTTTGTCCCCTCCCTCCCCAGTCCCAGGTTGCGTACTGTCCCATACAGTTGCTTTTAACAGGTTTTGCTTTTAAGCTTTTTTTTGACCACTTCTTTCCCACCTGCCCCCCATCCCCACTGCTACTGGGCAGTTCCCAAACTCTTCCCTTACTCTGAGGCAAGGAGTTTGTCTCCAAATTCTAGCCCAGATTTTTTATGACTGCTTTGTACTCTTCTGTTCTTACACCACTGTTCCTCTTTTCCTGCAGGACACAAAATTTAGATTAAAAAAAACCCAAACAACAACAACAACAACAGAAAATGCCAACAAGATCTTGTCTCAATCTTGTAGAGTATGTCCAGCCTGCAAGCTATGTGCACACTGGCAAGACATAGATTTGCTCTTTTCTGTAGGTATGCATTTTGTAGTTTTTAAGAGGAAACCAGAGGGAAAAACTGACATGGACAAGAAAAATAAAGGTCTGCACCAAGCTCTGCTTGCTTAGGCTTCTACAGAGCCTGTACTGGGAAAAAGGAGTTACTCAGATTTAACTCTGAAGAAATTACCTGCTGGAAGGCTTAAATTCCTTCTCCCGCTAAAGAGAAAGCTTCCCCCTTCCCTGGGCAGAACCACTGCTCGGTGGTGTTGGTTTTGTAGGAAGCTGCCTGCAGAAGGAATCTATGACCAGACCTTCCATGTTCGAGCACAGAGGGAGAGGTCTCCTCCCAAGAGACAGGACTGGGCACGTGGGGATTGTGTCTGCAGGAGTTCGCACACTGTCTAATTGAGAGCAAGTACAAATCCTGGTTCCACGTGGGTAACTGACATGGACAGCTCCCAGAGGTGGGATGTGATGCAGGAACTTCAGAGCTACAGCAGGTTTCCCTAAAATGTACTTCTTTCCCAAATTACTTATTTCACTTCTGATATGTTTTAGCTTTGGTGGCACACATTGCCATTTGTTTGCCTCTGATGAGTTTGTCACTGTTTAGAGCAACAATGAAGACACAAATGGCATTTAGAAATTTCACTAGACAGATTAGACACACTAATTAAAACTCATTTGATTTCAGGCACGATAATTTGTTTTCCTTCATTCTGCCATCGACAGTTTCGGTGCCACCTTATCTTTTGCAATGAAGCCTAACTGCAGCAGGCCTTTTAGCTGAGGGCTCAGTCGCGAAGAATCTATTGTCTTCTGGCACCAGAGAGAGGGAAGCTAGGCCACTTAGAAGACGTTTCTAATTACCTGAGACAAGACAGAGGCGATAACCTTCACAGGCTGAACTAGCAGACTTAAGAGCGGGGGTTGAACATACATTGGGCAAACCAAGTTAAGTGGCTCAGCTGAAGACTAGGTATATTACCTAGCTTTATATTTGCTTATCTACAAAATTACACACTTGTGAGAAAGTCCTACCTCGTTTAATGGATAATATTTCCTTTTATCAAGCTTCTTATTGCTCCAGCTCCTAGGCAATTTCCCTGACAATTCAGTTATATAGGATAGCTTTAATGCATGACACAGCGTGCCCTGTTTGTTTGCACAGACCCTCCAAGAACACTGCTGGTCGTCTTATCATGGGGCTAGCCTGAAAGAAGAGTCAGGGAGCTGGATTATCTCTGTAGAAAACCGGAGCTCTCTATCCTGGCTCTGGCACTTTTTCATTGCCCCATCGTGGGCAGGTTATTGTACTGTCTCCATCTCCCCTTCCTCATCTCTGTGGGTTCTTGGTGGAGAGGTTTCCTCTCCCTGTATATTGGTACAGATGACCACTGTGAAGCTCTTACTTCCACTGATTCCTGTATGCATTGATGGAGTGCACACACTCACAAAAAAATTCAGGACTTTCCCATAAGAATATCTGCTTAAACATTCACTACTAAATGATTAAAACAACCTAGCATGGTCCTTCTAGCTATGGTTAACCCAACAACCTTTACAGAAGATAACCTCGCAGAGATTTACAGATGAGACCATTTTCTACCATGAGCTAATTTTCTTTGGGAACTCACATTTTAAATTAAGGTTTTCATCATTCCCCTCCTCCCAAGAGGTACCAGGCACCTCCCCAGGCAAAACAATGCCAGCTCCATGTGTACCCACCACTCAGGGGGTTCTTTTCCAGCTGACAACTTGATGCAGATTAAATGTGAAATCTTATTCAATAATTACATCTTTCTTCACCTCTGTTTACTACTGTGTAGAGAATTATTTTAAAGATTTTAAGCTTTTTCTTTTTTCTTTTCTTAAGAAAGAAAAAGTACAGGTAGTTTGATCAGTGAATGGGAAGATAAAGTTTCCTTAGATTTCCCAAACCTCAAGTTATCATCCTCTGAGATTACAGGAAGCCATTTCCTCCATAGCTAAAGCAAGAGAAAAACAGAATTTAAAACAGAACAATAAGCACCCGAGGGCCCCATGTCTGCAAATGAAGAACACGAAGCACATGAAGAACTCAATTTAGGGAGCAACTTGGTGGATCTGCCCAGAGAAATACCAGCATTGCTCCTACAGGATCAAGCCATGAGAAAGAACCACTAAATTTATAGGGCAGAGGAGGTTTAAGGGAGGAAACAAAACCAAAACCTGTTTCTAGCTGCACTACACAGAAGGCAAAAGTGCCGATCACTTTTCCAAACACTTTAATCTGATTTGAAGGCCTTCTTTAGAAATGGCATTTGCTCTTCGTTTTTAATCAAATGGATTGTTTTCCTCCTTAGAATGGGGCCAAGCCTTTTAACATTGCTGCAGAGTAGAGACACTGCTAATAAATACTTAAAGACCCCAAGCTTTAAGTGAAAAGAAGGATTTGTTGGATCATATTTCACTTTCCCTAAACTGTTTGTTCACCATTAAAATTGAAAATTTTAATTTTATGGTGATTGCTCAGAGAGCTGATGTTCAGACGCTTCCTCAAGAAACCCGAGAGCCAGGAAGGTAGTCTATAAATAACTGCCTGAGAAATAAACTTCTGTGAATTGGACATAACCCAAATCAGATTTTCAAGTGTGCTGTAAATTACCAACAGCCAGAGCACAGGTCAAAAATATTTACTAGCATTGAGCTTCATTCCTCAGATTCACCTCCCAGGAATATTTTAAACCTGGAGCAGACAATAGGTTCGGTGCTGCTTGCCCTCGGCCCCAGGTGGTTATTTATTCCTGTGCTGACACAGCAGTATTGTCTCTTGGCCTTGCAATACTACAAATATCCATAACAACCAGAAGCATCATCTGAGGTTTCTATTATATTAATATGGAAAGGATTGCTTGTGATTAAGGACTGCTTATGATTAAGCTGACTTGAAAAGTACTACAATAGCCTTAGAGAAATGCAGATCAGAATTATAAGGGAGGAGAGAAGGGAGAAAGGGAAAGGGAGGGAGGGATTGAACCATCGCTCTCCCAAACAGGAGACAGGGAGCTGACAGATGTCCTCCTTAAAAGGAGCAGAGTAGGGGCTATGTGGGATAAAACATGCTATTTTAGGTGCCATTTTGTACCACTGTCATTTAGGTCCAACACAGGCTGTCCCTGTCAGTAGAGTGTGACCCAGTAGCACTGCCAGGGGCTCCTGGGGAGGTTGACTCCAGTCACTTGTGCAAGGCACAAATAGATTCGTTGGCTTTCATGAATTAGCATCTGAACTCCCCCTGAAGTCTTGACTCTATGAGTACCTCTCTCCATTCATTTTTTCCAGGCTGCAAGTAATTAAGGTTGTTGCTTTATAAAGTCCCACCTCCCCAATCCCTATCTGCTGTGCCTGTTGTGGAGCTTTCCTTGGGCACACACAGTCTCTTCTTGTATGCCTGAAAAGTTCCCCGTATGCTTCAGACACCACAGGAAACTAACCAGAGAAAGTATTAGGAGGGGAAAAAAAAAAAAAAAAAAAAAGAGAGAGAGAAGTGGAGACCATTCAGAGGTGGTGACTTGGCTAAACAGCTGAGGGGAAGATAGGTCCTCACAGGTTCACTGCACAAACTACCAACTGGGTTGACATGATGATTGTGAAGTCCTGCCAGCTGGTTTGCTTACTAGCCCGGTTTTATCCAAGGACTGAGACAGCCAGTGCCATCATGACTCCAGACTCCCAGGCACAGAGCTTTGTAGCAAGGTGGCCCATTAAGAGATGGCCAAACCCACATCCCAATTCCAGTCAATCAAACTATGCTGGCATGAAGGGGTGGCAGAATTGGGCCCTAGATCTACAAGAAGATCAAGACGAGGTCAGTGCTTGGACAATTTGAGCAAGATGAATTACGTTCCCATCCTGCATTCCTTGCACGGTGCAACCTTAGCTGGAAAGCTCAAGACCTTGAAGAGAAACACTCAGATCCACATTCATTTATAGGAAGAGCATACACAGCATTTACCTGTCAAATCAGGATTCATAGCTGGGAGCTGTGATGCTTTTTAGAAGGAGCACACACATCACAAAATCTTCACATTTCCATGAATTTGACATAGCTTTCAAGATAAAAAGCTGATGTGAAGAAGCACCCATCAAAAACCTTGGGAGATGCTTTTTGTGATTTCTGAGATAATCCTCTGCAGTTTCGAATTATGATCTAAGCCTGAGTTGTAGAACTCACGTATTTTTTCAGAGATGAGCCTAATTTAGAAAGAGTATGTCATATATTAGACATCGCATCTTTTATCTGGTTGTATTTCCATGCATGTGCAATATTTCACTTGATTTAAGAAGTTTACAATATGCTCCAACTCAAACAGTATATTCATACCAGTCATACAATCTTAATTGCAAAGAGTGCTAGCTAGACCAAGACACAGAATTTTCCTAAGGTAGGATAGGGATGCTGCTTTTTACGATTATTTTGTATTAGTTTACATGCAGAACTTTCAGGACATCTGCAGTAAAGTTTAAATCAGCAACTTCAACTACAAGTTCAACCAGTACAAATCTGATGAAGCACCATTGCATTCTGTACAATCACCTCAGTTCCAGCCCTCATCTGCCCCTTTGCATCCTACTGTCCATCCATCCTCTTACTGTCAAGGCTGCCAACATCTTCTGAACAAAGCATAGGCCCAACACAACAACTTTACAGGCACCAAACACATATGGACACTGAGGTGTCATTTTCCCGTTGCATTTGGAGTGTAGGTGTGTACACTCCCCATGGAGTCAACACAGTAAGGAAGGTACTTCAAACCCAGCCATATCCCCGGTGTCTGATCTTTTGGGTCTCTGAGCCTCTAGAAGTGTGTCTTTCCTGCAACTACAGAGTCTGTGCCAGACTTGGCGATTCAAGTTAGAAAATTAAATTTGGAAAGATGAACACAAGCTTCTGTGCCCACTTTGCACCAGAGACGGGAAAACCCACCTGCAAACAGTCATGGCAGATCTTTACGTCAGCAGGTTCCTTCATCCATCAGGGAGGTGACTCCACTCTACACCAGCGAAAATCACCCCTCTGAAGCAACCACTGGGTACACAACTACCATCCTTCTTGGATGGTATATTTTGAAAATTCAAGTAGTGCAGAGGACTTTGGCTAGCTTTCTTGGTGAATCTGGCTGCAAATTAACCTTTGTAGCTAAGCGCTGTTGGCTTTGTTAGAACTGGCAAGTCAGAGCATCCAACCATCCATTAGTGAATGCTGTTAGCAAGAAAAGTACGCCAGGGCACTAGGTCAGGGGAACAGAAGAGAAAACACGAGTAGGTCAGACTCACTAGAAAGGCCAATTCAGTCTTAACTATTCATCACATCATATACCTCTGATGGGCCTGGGATTTCAGGAGAAAAATTGCAGTGTCTCCCTCTGGAACCAGAGCAGTGATTTCATCCATTGTATGTGTTGATGTGAGCAGACAATTTCATTGAATTCCAACTATCGACTGCCTCTTGCAGTAGGTCCAAGAGTTATGGGGTAGGCTCTCAGCTTTTCTAGTTCCCTCCTAAGTCAAACAGCTGGGAAGGTTATTCTAAGACCACATTCATTAAGCAAAGAACAAGCTTTGAGTGCCACTGATTCAAGTACCTATGACTGAGGGAGCTGGTGGTATCAATTAGGGATACAAAGATCAGAAATATCCTTCCCTCTCCTCTGCATTTCCTCCCCTTAGATTTTAACGTTAATACCACAGACAGTTTTGTCCCTGAAGGGCAAGAAGGCAAATTATAAAGAGAGTAGAAAGAAAGGGAGGTGGAGAAGGTGAATAGGGCACAAGGATGCCCTGGTACAAGGAGAAGATGGAAACTGCAGATGGATTATGGTTAAGGCAAAGAAAATTAACAAGGGCATAGTCACAGACGTTGATGTAGAAAATGGGCAAAGAGAGAACACCAAAAGTTATTACTTTAAGCTCAGTGTGGAGTTAAGTGCAAGGGCTTTGAGTATGGTGGGTTTGGATGTACTGGTTGAGACTCATTTCACCCTGGTTTTAACAATCCAAAAAGACAGTTTGACATATAGCATAGGCTATCATAGAATCATAGAATTGTTAAGGTTGGAAAAGACCTCTGAGATCATCTAGTCCAACCATCAAACCTGTCAATCAAGACTACTTTTCCTTCAACAGAAGGGGAGAGAAAGAGAGAGACAGCTCCCTCCTCCAACAACAGGCATCAGAGTAAGGCAAGATGAATCCTTTCCCATGAGTGAAGAAGGAAGCAAGCTCTCTCTGCTTAGCTGGATGCCACCAGCTGGCGTTAACCTGTCCCTATTAACAGAGTCCCGGTCCAGGACTAGTTTCTCTAGGACACTACGCTTCTAATACCACCACCAGATGGGAACGATAGGTTTGCTGGAGAAGAGAGAAACATCTCTCAGAGATCTGTTTCAAAGCAACCTCCAGAACTCACACTCATATCAGCAAGCCTGGGGCAGGATGAGCCTCTATCCCACACATGTGCCTGGCCTGTGACGGGGTTGTGTCATCTCATGCCAAGACACAGTGACAAGCCAGCTTTTGAGCTTATATTTAATTTAGTTCTTGTTCCATACAATGATGTTTGAGCTTGGTCATCTACCTTACCCATCAAAACCTGCAAGAGCTGCTGCTTCCTCTGAGCTTCGTTTCATTGCTTTATCCAGAGTCTGAAGTGGAAATGGTGAAGTCTAAATTTAGAGTAACTTCAGCAGCACCGTAGGTCTATCCATGTTTGCACTCTGCTTCTGAAAAGATGATGACCAAACCAAATCCAGATTTCCTTTTAATCTGGCCTATTTTAAATCAAACTGCAATGAAAAATATTAAAGCTGCTACTGTGAAACGTGCTGCTCCATGCATTAGTAATTTTGTTTACCTTCTACATTGGGAATTTTTTGCCTGTGTTGCTGTTTCTTACAGCCACTCAATGCGAGGAGCTTTTTATTCGAATGAGACTATTTCAAAGCACTTTTACACTCACGTAGAGTCAGGGACTTATTTACTTTCTGACAGTTATTTACTTCCTGTAAATATTTCACAGCCACAGGATCTCCCAGATGAAAGCAGAGTGTGCACTGTGCTCCTGTTCAGGAGTCTAATTAAAAACTGAATAAAATGGAAGGGATGGAGCTTAAGTGCTAACTGAGATGGATGTGTCTGGAGGGAATTCAGCAAGGGGAGCCTGTTTCTTGGCAGAAGTATTGAAGCCTCTGCATAAAAGCAGAAGAAAAATGCCCAACACAGGAACCCAAAGTCCTGAGATGGGTAGGGAGAGTAGGGGAGAGGCTTTCAGAGGTGGGAGAGCTTTGAGCCAACACTGCTCCTGCACAAACTGTATGCTGCTGTCACTGAAGAGTTGGTCCTGGCTGCTATTTCACATCACCAAAGCCAGCCACCTCCTTTGCCTGAATACCCCTCCCACAGCACAGAACTGAAGTCATCATCAGCATCTCTCTGTGCCTGCGATCCCACCAGCCCAGAGCCACCATCATGGGGACACGGTTTCTGCATCCCACCTGTGAAAGCTGAAGACATATCCTCACCTGGGGTAGGTCACTAATGCCACTGACATCCAAATACACCTTAGTATCTCTGGAGGCTATGGAACTTTTAATGGAATTGGTACTTTCTGCTGTACATTTATCATTACAACAGAATGACAGGCCCTGTGAAGGACTCTATGGCTGTGCTGCCTCTATATTTGGATAACTTCTCACAATCACTGCTCCAGAAAAAGCCAGGGACTTCAAAGTAATCAAATAAAGAAGGAAGAAAAAAAAAAAA
>VZTL01000269.1:45678-57645 GCA_013400535.1 Scopus umbretta
AAGACCAAGCATTACTTTCCCCATTTTTTTTTCAGAAATAGCTTGTTTGCTGTTGGTTAAGGAAAGATTACTTACCATAGCTGTCGAGAGGGAAAAGGCAAATTGCAATTTGCTTCAGGTTTTGAGAGAGGTTTTTTCGCTTATAGAGTGCATTTGGAGACAAGGGAGATTATGAACAATCCTTTAACAAGATCCTCAAGCCATCAGGCTGTTTAACATCATTGATCACTGCAGCCAGAGCACATTTTTTTAAAAAATCTATCAGATTAAAACAGAAATAGCTTTCTTGTTCTGACTTCTCATAAACTTCATTTCGCTGTGCAGCAGAAAGCTTCTCCGAAAGATGGGCAGTCCCCAAGCCCGAGCTGGTGGCTGTGCCGGGAACACGCTGCCCTGAACCCCTGCCAGCTCCTTCTGCCTTTGACACAAACTCATGCCCCACAATCACGTGTGTGACAGTTCCGTTCCAACAAAAAAAGGGATATTTCAACAAAAAGAGCCCCAAACCTAACACCTCAAACCAGAAGAGACATCTCCTAACAGCTCATTGCTACAGAAAACCTTTTTAATAGGAAGGAACATGACTTGGGTGTGTATTTTAAATAGCTTTCTTTTGAGAACGTAGAATACTAAGTCAAAATATACCCAGATCCGATTGATGTCATCCACCTAAACAGCAAAGCTTTCATCTCCAAAGTGCCCATGGTGGGTATTGCAATTCTGGGGATTTTGTTTGCAAAATAAATAAAAAGAAACACTTTGCTTTCAATATAGTGCCCCAGAAGTTGAGAGCAATAGTAGTAAACAATAGAAATTTTGTATTAATAGCCTTGTTTATTCTAATAATGTTGGCATTTTCTGCGAAGATTAATTAGCAATAATGTGAATATTATTACACGTGAAATATGCACCATAAACCAAAAATAATTTGACTGACCTATGTTCTAAAGTAAAATATTTACAGTAATGAGATTCTAATTATCCTTTATTATGGCAGGCCACTCTCTAGACTCCTCCTTATTGATAGGAGATGTATTGTTTCAGCATTTTAGCTCAATTTATTTTCTCACATTTGCATTTTCTTATGCAGAGAAAATGAGAGATGATCATTACCTTCTTCACTTTGCATTCAGTTTACATCAACAGCACATTACCTCATCCTAAGTCATTTATCTACCACAGAAATTTGATAACAAAAGCTACTGTCAGTGATGAATAAAGATCATTTCAAATGGAGCAAGAAGCAGCAAGATGAATTATAGGTTTCAGGACCTTTTGTTTGCTTAAGAAAGGGAAAATAAAGGATTATTTCCACCTAGGCAACATGGATCTCACAAGGCTGTAACTCACATTCAGCATCTCCTATTTACTTGCAGCTGATCGGTCCTTTCTGCATACAAAAGTAACTCCAACAGCCACGCAACCATAAACGTCTCTCCCATTTGCTGCATGAAGGAACATTTTTAATTTTTTGGACTGAGTGCACAGAATTTATGGTTCGTAAGCTCAAGCAAACACTTTAACAACCACCCAAGGGCTATTGTAGCCTCATAGCAACTAATAGCTCTCCAGCCTGTGAGACGCAGGCACATCCAACACGTTACGTACTCCGCGTCTCACGGGATGGCATTCGCCTGCTTGTGAGCAGTCGCGGCACAGTGAAATGCGCCGTGGGATCCCCTTGCATTGACAATAGCAGAATATCCATCTTGCTTTGCTGGGAACTGGTGAAACCTGCCAGCTCCCCTCTTCTAGATCTTCTGCTTTAACAAGCCATCAGAGCCTGCCAGCCTCTTGCTGCTCCTCCTCAGCACGGTACGAGAGCTAAGCCAGTACCAAAAGGCAACGGCACCAACACCACACTCAGAAATTGAGTTCTGCTTTAAAATGCCTCTGTCCAAGACCTTTTTGTAGTTGGTCAGAGCAATGTAAGCCCCAGATGTGCACGGGTGCAATGATGGGTTTCAGTTCTGCCCCATGCAGGGGGGAGGGGAGTGAGAGGAGAAGGAGAAACTGGGAAGGTTTCGAGGAACCGGCAGAAAGCTCACAAGCCCTCCCCAGAGAGGGATGAATGATTTTGGTGTACTTTCCCTACAACTCCTCAAGGAAGTAGGTGGGTGGGAGAGATTTTTGACCTTTTCAGAAGTGAATATTTAATTTTTTTTTTTTTACAGTATTCAGTATTTTCCCAAAAGCAAATACTCACCTTGAAATAGGTCTTCATATTAAGGGAAAGTCAGAAGAAGGGAAGAAGCGGGTTTTAAAAGTTGTAAGTAACCCACCATTAAATATGAATGGTTTCCTATGAAAACCCATTCTTCCTTTTCTGTATGAAAACCTGCTTTTTCTTCCTATTTTATTTCCCCCATCTTCCCTCCCTTTCAGTTCACGCTTTGTTCAGGGTGGATCAGGAGCAGCCCGTGAACCTGCCCTGGGCAAAGGCTGCCCTGCAGCCAGGAGCCTGCACGCTCCTCCTGCTCCAGAGCCAGCATTTTATCAGCACATCCCTACGCCAGCCCGCTGTCCAAGCCAATCTTTCCTGTGGCCTCTAGTACAGGACCTAGGAAACTCCATGTGCTTCCAGGGTTTGCCCCAGCAGATCTGGATAATGGACCAACAGTCTCGGTTCACTTCAGCCAGGTTTTTAATTAGAAAACACGCGTGAGACCATGCTGGCTGACACAGCCCTGCTCCAAGGGCACCTGGTCCCTGAGAGGAAACATCATCCGTAGGGTCATCTTCAAGGGAATTGTGCCAGCTCTTTTGGATGAAACACAGACCATGCTGAAGCCTTTGAAAATGCTACTGTGGATTTTTATATGGCCAACAACATCACCTGGATAGGAATGGGAAATCCAGTGCTTTGAATAGGTTCACTGAAGATTAATTAATTTATTCTTGTGCCATGCTGAACCCCCAAACGCAGCAGTAAAATCCTACAGGGCAGAAGATGAACCCAAGGACTGCAGCTACCTAGCATGTTTGTTGTACGTGGACATGCCCCCTCCAATAACACCCGTGCTGCCATCTCAAGCTTCAGCAATGGCACATCTGGGGACCTTAAATTA
Organism: Scopus umbretta; assembly: GCA_013400535.1. Classification (NCBI taxonomy): domain Eukaryota; kingdom Metazoa; phylum Chordata; class Aves; order Pelecaniformes; family Scopidae; genus Scopus; species Scopus umbretta. Next base: position 48,747 of record VZTL01000269.1, read on the forward strand.
AAGGGTTACCCAGAGTAAATAAACAAGCACTTGCACTTTGGAACTATTGACTGAGCTCCACCACCCGAACAATTTGTTAGCAAGAGGTTTGGACAGTGGGAAGAAGATGGCAAATATCCACCTCGTACTCTCCATTTGTCTTCTGGGAGCTTGTCTTGGTGCCGAAAGTACAGGTGGGTTCATTTAAAACCTAGCAAGTCCTTCACTTTTGGGTGTGGGGGGTTACTGGCACAGGTGAAGGGACAGTTTCTCACTTGACAGTGGGACAGCTTGTGCAGTCTCATAAGAGATGAGAGCTCAGGGGGACTGCTGTGTTTCATAGCTCCTCTCTTTAAAGCTCTGGTTCTTTTCTTGGGAATGAAATAATAGCTTTTATGCTGATTTTATGCAGAATGTGTCACAGGGATTAATTTTAAGAATGGAATTTTTCTTAAATTTTTGAAGCTTTTAAGCTTTCAGAGCTTGATTCAGCCATTTTAGAATGCATGCACATGCAGAAAGAAAAAAAAGGTGAGAGCGTTGCTGGTGGAGTAACATCCACACCTCTGCATGTGCCACTGCTTTGTCCTGGAGTACAAACAAGTACTTGCATCCATAAAACAGCCATTGGATTTGCCACCGAGAGAATTGTTTAAAGCCAAACCCAGCGTGAATTTAACAAAGACTGTAAGATGCAGCCAAAATTGTAGACAAGATAGAGTAGTTGATGGATGTGGGCAATCACACATAGTAATGCAGGCTGTTGCTTGATTTATCTGTAGCAGCAACAGTTCCAGCAGAGGCTGGTTCACATCCAACGCGAGTACTTGTGTAGTGCAAAACTGGCCTTTCTTCTTTCATTAAAACATTGCAAGTAACAGGTTAAAAAAAGGCCCTCTTTCTAAAATGTTTGCTTAGCAATGAAAAGTGAGCAGAACCTCATACTGGTACCACCACCCACCCAGGTGTACCTCCTAGAAAATACTATACTCAGCTGGTGGGACAGCCCCCGTAGTCCCTTGGCCCAGAGACCCATCTCACTCTCTCAGATACTGGTTGAGAAGTTGGCAAGTCATGTGTGAGTATATTCTTGGTGTGAGGATGGTTTCCAGCCAGGGTAGAGTACCATGCCTGTGACCCCATGGGGCCTGCAACCTTCAGTTCAAATCAAGTTTTGCTTGTAAAGCAGCACGTGAGATCAGTAAGCAACTGAGAAAGCCTAGAGGGACCTGAGGGAGGCAAAGCTGCGTTCATTAAAATGAGTTCTCTCCTTTAAATGGGTTAATTACGGTAGATGCCTGGCACATCCCACTGGGAAGAGATGAAGGAGCGGGTCTAACGCAGCTGCTTCATTTCATGCAGGGTGATGTGTGGCTGTGCCCACATTGGGTCCCCGGGGCACATGGAGAGCCCAACAGGGTTAAAAAACCATGGAAGGCTGCTCCATCATTCTCACCTGAGCCTTTTCTGCACAGCTTGGGGACAAGCTGGAGGCTGCGGCCATGCCATGGGGAGAAGGGGGCAGGTCTCCTCCAGCAAGGCTGTGTCCCCCAGTGCCTTCACGTTCTCAGCCACCCACTCAACCAGGGAGGCTTGCCTGGGGGTGTGCGTTCATGTCTTACACATAAACCACAACCCTGCAGCTGGGAGGGGACCGGCCACCCCGCGGGGGCTGCAGTGTTTGAAACAAGCCTGGCTTTTCAGAGGGCAGTGCTCTACCCATCAATATCTACTGCCAAACGATTAGATTAAGGTCAGGATTTCAATGCACTCCTTTTCATTTTTAACCAAAAACACACTAGCATGAGGAAGGCAGAAGTGGAAGCTTGCTGCACAATGATTAAAAACAATTAGTTCAGTCTCTTGCAGAGAGATCTTTAGGCGAAGGGGCTGGTAACACCGTCAGTGGCATGGCATAAATCAGAGCAACCTGCCTGGGGCTCATGAGAGTTCAACAAAACCGATCCTCTGCACGTTCGGTGGGGCTGGGATCTGCTCTGGATCGAGAGCAGAAGTTAGCCATGAGAAGGAACAAGCAGCTGGTACTTGCCCCTCACTCCCCTCTGCCTGCCTGGCTGAGCTCATGCTCTCCTTAACCCTCAGAGGGGCCAGGCCCACCGGTGCCTGAACCCCTTCCAGCACAGAGCCCTCAGATAAGGGTCCTTGTCCAGGGTGGCCACCAGCGGCTCCAAGAAGAGCTGCTCTACCATGCCATCTGGTGACAAAAAGGGACAAGACTGCAAGCACTCAGGGAGGGTGGAGAGGGGAGGGAGGCTGGGGAGGTAAAGCAGGAAGCTCTTTTGGGTGAATAATGTCTTTTCTAGAGTGGTGGGATGGCGGAAGAGTGCTCAGCAGAGGCAGGAGTCTCCGAGAGGTGGGTCAGGAGCAAACCCCACCGGGCAGCTGCCATGGGAAGGCTGCTGCTGACCCTGCCAGGAGAGCATTCATGGTAGCACCATGACAGGTCTTCATGTCTTTGTGCCCTTCACGAGGCAGCCACCATAGGAAGGCTGGTGGCCACAGCAGACATCCCACTCAGACTGGTGGGCCCTGCAGCACCAGAAGCTCTCTGCTGGTGGCTTCTGCCCAGGAGCTTGGCCAGCAAGTTGAAGGTGGAGGCACACCACCTCATTGATATGACCTGGTCCAGGGGGGGAGGAGGGCTCATGTCACCCCTCTTGCCAGCAGGAAACAGTGGTACCCAGGCGCACGGGCAAGGGTGAGGAGCAGGGAGAGAAGCGAATGGCCCGTGGCTTCCAAGGGCTGCAGCTGCTTGCAGAGGGAAATGGCCTTCCACAGCCAAAACAGGCAGAGGCAGTTAAAGCAGGACAATTTCTGTGTCCAAACAAGACCTCACCAAGCAGCAGCATGAAAAAGCCTATTATTTTCCCCTTTCAAATAGCTTATTCCGGTCTGTGCATCTATGATAGGAGATCCTCACACCATCTGCTTTAGGGTATTTTAAGCATCAAACTTCAGCTCTCCTAATCACCCTCTCACCATCAGTCATTTCTGTCTATCGACTACTTTGACTCTCAGTTCTCCAGATTTGATTCTCTGGATTGCATTTCAGTTAGACACCAAAGAAATGTCAAGTAGATGACAACATTCCTGAAACGTCCCCGGCCATGGGAGAACGGGGGGGCGAATGCACAAAAAGGCCTTGCTTTCTGGGAGAGCAGAGCCCTGACAGCCCATCAGACGACGGTGCGTGCTCCTGTCTAGCCCCTGTTTCTTTTCAAATTACAGTCTTCATCGAGAACAGGGAGGCGAGCTCAGTTTTGCACAGGCAAAAGCGAGCCAATTCAAACAGGCTGGAAGAGGTTATTCCTGGGAACCTTGAGAGAGAATGCATAGAAGAAAAATGCAGCTTTGAAGAAGCCCGGGAAGTGTTTGAAAACACAGAGAAAACGGTGAGTATCGCTGCTGCAAAATGGCAACACCTTGTTCCCCCCCAGCCCACACCTCTGCGAGCCTTTCAGGTGAGGCACAGAGGGGGAGGTAGGAGCGAACAGCAAGGGGAAAACCTGCAGGGGCCAAGTGCAGCATCTATTGTGTTTTATTCTCATTTGGGATCCATCGGTTGGGCTGGGGAACTGCTTTAAAGGTTTGATGGTCACCACTGGGATTACAGAGGTGGTTGTTTTCCTGCACATTTTTTGCTTTAGCTTTGGAGTGATCCTTTTACTGCTTCAGTCAGGTAGTGCCCAGAAATTAGAAATCAAAGGAAACCTTTTTTTTTTTTTTTTTTGTCCCCTTTGCAGATGGAGTTTTGGAAAACATACATCGGTAAGAGCTGCTTTCTTCATGTTCAAATGCATAATATTCATCTCTCCATGCATAAGTAGCAGATGTTTAACAAATGCATTCCAGCATTCAGAAACTGTTTTGTGACAGAGCTAGTCAGAGTCGTGCACCGTAAATCCTGCAGCCACCCAGTCTGGGCCCATCTTGTTTGTATACACATTGCAAGCCAAAACAAAAATTACTTAACATTTTCTTTCTTCAAGCAGTTTTTTTGAACACACTTCAAAAACCTCACAGAACAAAACCAGTTCACACAGACCACTGCATCCGTTGAACCCGGGCCATGCTCTGGGCTTCTGGTTTCAGCTGTAGTATAGAGTAAAACACAACAATAATTAACACCCCTTCAGCAAACAGCAAATGCTCTGTTCCCAAGCAGAGATCTCCAGATAAGGCACAGCCTTGTGCAAGCACAGTGTGAATCCCTGGAAATGCCATATTAAAGTGGAGCCTCAACATAATCATAGTAAACAGCTGTTTGCAATTCACACCGGTGGTCCCAAACCCTTGCTTCTCCAACATTTTCTTTCTGCCATCTATTTCTTCCCTTTCAGCCTCCATCCCCGGCGACTCCTCGGTCCCTTACCAAAAAGATTTCAATACCCACTAAAACATCTGAAACTAATTTTAAGGACATTTCACTAAATGAACTGCTTTGTAGATTGGCGAAGCGCCCAGAACATCTCACTAAAAAGCCTTAAATAATTCAGATTATTCAGTCCAGACTATAAAATAAAAAAGTTACATTTGCATTGTAGGACTGTCCTCTGAAAAACCAACTGATGAAACTCAACACTACATTTGTTTCCCTGCCACTGTAACCAATTGGCTCTTCAAAAATAATGAATGCCATATATTCCCCTATCATCCAAAGTGCCTGGTTTACTGTTCAGCTTACAAGCTGCTACTCCCAGCATATGCAGTCCACAGGAGTTCAACCCTTGCACAAAACCCAAGTGGTACCAAGCTCCAATTGCCCTCACCAAGCAGCAACAGCGGCCTCAATCCACACCTGATGTGCAAACCCCGACACCCTGCCTTACACAAGACAAAACCATTTTGTCCATGTTTGCAAGCTGCCTTCTGCATTCCAGCCCGTTCCGCAAACCACCATTAAGAGCCACACTTACTGGCAGGACATGAACACATCAAGACATTTCCTTTCCTCCTTGCCTTTGCATGTCCATTCCCCATAATTTAACATCATGGACTTACAAAGTGTTAGATCACTAATTTTGCAATATTTCATGTTTTTATTAAAGCCTCAGCTTCTCAGCGGTAGGCAACTGTGAAAGTAAAAGCTCTGACATGTAAAGAAAAATCTAGACCAGTTAATAGTAGTGCGAGACTTAGACATAAAGAGAAATGACTGAGGCTGTCAATCCTAATACACAGAGAGATCTCCAAACCCAAGTGGACAGGCCCAAACCTCCAGAGAACAAAGGCAGTAGTGTTAAAATAATTCAAATTAGGAAATCCTAACCACTCTTGAGGAAGGAAACCTCCTAACTTTGCCTGTCTAACTTAGCCAAGACAGGAAGTCTTGTCGAGAAGTTGCATGAGGGAGACTGAAGAGCAGTTCTGCTGAAACGAGCAGAATTAACCCATGTGGAACAGGACACATAATTAGGACTCTGGGTAAAGCACTGCCACTGACGTTACCTCAGCGCTGATGTTGTCTGTTGTGCACCTTGGTCTCAGGATCCGACCTATTTTCCATTACAAAGAAGGAAGGTGTGCAATGTCTTGCTCGTCTTTAACAGGAGGCTTGCACAGAGCAAGGCTCCAGCACTTTGTTGGCACCAGCCATGGTGGATGCTCATGTTTGTTAATTCTCCTGTCTTCTCTCCAAGATGGAGACCAGTGTGACCCCAATCCATGCAAAAATGGAGCCGTTTGCAAGGACGCAGTAAGTTCCTATGTGTGCTGGTGCCCACCTGGGTATGAAGGCAGAAACTGTGAGATAGGTACGTACTGGGGGCTTCATCTGTGGTTGTTCTGCCCTACTTGAAATCCCATAGGATCAAAGTGGGTGTAGAGTTTCATCCTACTCAAGGGCTGTTTTGGACACACGTTGCCTGGCTGTAAGGCACTGTATGAACGTGCAAATTCAGCCCGTCAGCAATGGGATTACAGAGGGACATGCTTGGGGATATAGGAGCGGATGTCTCCGTCCTCTCCCGTCCTTGGTGGAGCCCCAGCTACACCTCCGCTGAACACGGAGATGCCTGTTCTTACGCAGGGTTCAACAGAGACTCAGGCTCAAGGTCTTTTGTTCAGCACGCTGCAGCTGCCAGCGCAAATGTTGACACAGAGACCTTCCTTTATCTCCCCAGCACAAGCCTTTCCGGGGCTGCTCGTCAATCACGCATGACGTGCTCACCCACCGAAAGCAACAGTTTTCCACCAGCCCCGATGGGGCCCCCATGCTCTCACTCCTCCTCTCCATTTCTCACGCCAGGCTGGGCAGCAGGTGCTGAGAAGGGCAGGATTATTGCAACCTCCTCTCAATGGCACTCTCCTAAATTCATAATTATAATTATCACCAGCAACCTTGATTCTGAAGGCAAACAAAAGGCAAATATTTTCCTGATGGGTTGAGGAGTTTATGAAAACCAAACAGCTGATAATTTAAGCAAGAGGGATATTCAGCTCTTATATTTATAATATAATCAGGGGCTGTGCGACTCGCATAATGTGCTAGACTCACTGCACTAATAAAAGATTCTCTTTCTAGTTGTGCTTCTGCTCTGGCAAGAGAGGAGCGTACGTTAAAAAGAGCATTTCAAAGCTGCATCAAATTTAAATAGTCTCATTTCAGAATCCTCGTGGAAGTGAGACAGGAACAAAAATAGCGCTAGAAGTGAGGCGTGAAAAGGAGCTCTGTAAAAATAGTAAATGATGGCATTAAAATGGCTACAGGAAGGGAGGTGTCCTTGAGGAAGTAGGAGTGGAGTTAATCTGCTGTGAAGTTATTTGAAAACTCACTGAGAATTAAAAGGGTGTCTGTGGATTAGTGGTTTCCCACCTCCAAGAGACAGTGTTCCCACCACAGAGGAGTACGAGGTGGGGTGGGAGAAGACACGCGCAAGTCATGGGAGTCTCGCCGTGCCTCAGGTTGGGACACGCTTCATCAGACGTCCTGCTGAAATGGGTCTTCCACATCAGGCTGTGGTGATTTATTGGTGTGTCAGGAAGAACATATGGGCGTGCTTGCTGTTTTCAATTCAGAGTCCAGCGACAATCCCAGGACAAAGCCCTTCTTGGGTTCAGGGTTTGCTCCCGTTTGACACATGGCATTCTCTGCTACCATCCGCACCGGGGCTGGATTGCCGTAAGCACGGGGGGGAGGAGGGTAGCACGATGGTGGGGAAATCATGTGGCTGGTAACCAAATATTTGCAGGAGTCCTTTAGGGTCAGGCTGCCAAATTTTAGACAGCGCGTAGTTGCTGGAGGCAGGAGGCTGCGTCAGGGCTCGGTAGGACCTCTCATAGGGTTGTTCCTCAACCTGCCTTGAAGAGGTACCCAGCACTCCTTCATTACGAGCAGGGACATGATTTGGAAGGGGGACACCCTCCTTGCAAACAAGCATAGTTTTCCATAGTCTGGAACAACCAGAGTGGGTTATAAGCCGAGTCCAAAGGCCCACGTCCCAACAAATCTCTGACCAGCTGTATTTTAAAAGAGCTTTCACAGTTTCATTTTAATTTCTTTCAGACTTCACTTGTGCTATTAAAAACGGAGGCTGCAAGCACTTTTGCAGGCATGACCCGCCGCAGAAAGTTGTGTGTTCCTGCGCTGCTGGCTACAGACTTCATGAAGATGGAAAGTCCTGTGAACCTACAGGTTAACTTTTAAAGTGTTTTTAAGAGATTTGGGTGAAAGTTTTCAAGGTCTTGTTCTGCCTTTAGATACATGAAACTCATAGAAATGCACTAACCTGGTGGAAACAAGCCTTGTTTTCCTGCTTAGCAAATGAAAGAGCCTGACCCTGCACCTTCCCAATGGCAGATGTGGGGTCAGGCTTGAAGGATGCAGTTTAAACACCCCTTTTTTAGCCTAGGAGGGTCGTTGTCCGGGAATGTGCTCACAAGGCAAACGCTCATTTCAGATGGCTGCTCACACGGGCACCCCTCCCACTTGCAGCCATCTTTTATTTCTAGATATGGATCAGTAGCTTTCTGGAGGCAGAAATGTGATGTTCAGCCACGTCAGCATACACACTGCATTCATCCAGCCAGAGCTTGCTCCCATGTTCTTCCAACAGGAGCTACTATTTAGTTACTGATCCTACGTCAAGGATGTTCTGGGCTTTTTCAGAATAAAAGACAATCTATCTTACCGTAAATCCTCCTGGTGGTCCATTTCATGGCTGGCCATCATGAGGTGTCTTACAATTACCCAAGTTGGGTAGACAGAAATGAAGCTTTGTAGTGGTTCTGCCTTGCTTGAGGTTGCAGCTTCATAAAGGGCTAAAGAATAGCTGGTTCTTGTTATATTCCCCAACCTTACCATGCTCCTAGGCTGTTACAATATCTCTAACTACACCGACACGTGCAATCCCAACTCACCGCAACATAGCAAGTTAATTGGGCATGAACATCTCAGAAGCACATCTGGCAAAGGAAGAGGAGATTGAGTAGAGAAATATTTTGTCATCTAAGGTCAATTTAACATTTGATGCTATCCCAGTTCTAACATCTGAGAGTAACAGATTTGCACACCTAAGCTAGCATGCAGGCACCTGCACAGGTGAGTTAGTTTCTGAATGTCCAGTAGCTACAGCCAGGAATGCTTTGAACTCCTGAAAGTGCTGACTTTCAGCAACCATTGCAGAAAGTATCTTAGGCTGAGTCCTTCTGTTAACGGAGATCATTAAGAGTTCAGGCCTGTGTTGCCCAACATGCTGTATCACTTTCACTGGACCAGAAAGTTTTACTCTTAGCAATAAGATCATCTTTCAGGTTGGGTAATTGCCCTTCCTGCACAAGCTTAGCTTTTGTTGGCTCCGAAACCTTCGTTTCCTAGCCTAACCTCACAGGTAGCACTTTCCATCACTCAACACTTATTTAAGCCCTATTCCTAAAGTGGACTGTTAAAAAAAAAAAAAAA
>VZTL01000269.1:57673-75686 GCA_013400535.1 Scopus umbretta
AAAAAAAAAAAAAAAAAAGATATCTCAGTGGGCCACATTTACATCTGATTTTACACTAATGTTTATTTGCACAGTACTGTCGAAAGCTTTTCAGATGAAAGACAATGCCTGATGCTATTTACTATTTTGACTGCCACTATCAGCAGGAATTCGGCACACACTGCGTGGGAGAGAAATGGGAAGAGCTCTTCTGAAATGAGCCTACAGATGAGGTCTTCATTAACAGAGAAAATCTACAACTCTTTCTAGAGTTTATTAATATTTTCCTCACCTTGGTGCCAAGCAGGATTATCTGTACAATTGGCAGATATTATTTCCTGCCCTCTCGCAGCTGGACTTTTATTGTACTGGAGTTACTTGCCGTAGAAATGTCAGCCAAGTGCCCGGCTGCCTACGGCAGCAAGCCTCCCCGGCACGCACCGCAGCATCCTGCGAAAGAAAGGCACAGCTGCACCGTCCCGTCAGACGTGCGTTCTCTCTCGCAAGCTTTCTTCTTTTTAAAAGCTGCTCAGAATTAATTTCTAACGCCAAGAAACAATTCATGCTTTTGCTACGCTCACACGCTACCTGCACCGCTGCTCAAAGGCACAGGCATCTGTCTGCATGGAGAACGCGTGAGTCGGCCCACAGCCCCGTGTCTCCCATGTCAGTCCCGAAACAGGGTGCTGAGACAAGACAGCCCTTGCCTCCTTGCCTGCTCCTTCAGCTGCTGTAACTCTCAACATGATGCACAGCCAGTGGTAACCATGACTGTTTCTCTCCCAGTGCCATATCCCTGCGGGAGGATCACGGCTCCTGAAGCAAAGAGCAAGCTCACCCGAGCCATAAACACCTTTGAGCACTGGAACATCACTACGGATGACCATGATGATGCTCATGACGAGGTGCTTGACAACATTACCGAAACTAGCACCGCCGCCACCACGAAAATCACACCGATAATTAAGACGGGCACCCGAGTCGTCGGCGGTTCAGACAGCATGAAAGGCGAGGTGCCTTGGCAGGTACCAGCTATTTCTGCAGCTCTCCCGTAACCCCATCAATTGCTCTGTCTATTCATTTCCTTCTGAACGCAGGATCATCTTACGTCTACATACCCAAAGCCCATTCTCTGAGGTTAGTTTAGCAATAGATCTCAAATCTAGCAGGAACAGAGCTTCCTTCTGTACACGGTTTTATATCACAGCAACAAAATTTGCCTGGCTGGGGGTTTACCCTGGCAAGACGGCTAGAAGTCAGTGTCACATCAGCTTTATCTGGCGGGGCACAAAGGATCCCGTTTTGAACTATAGCAACAGATTCCCCAGCAGTCCATGAATTTACCAAGATTAAGCTGAAGGCTGAGGGAGGGGAGCTTTGCAAGGCACAGCTTCACAAGAACAATGCAGGTCCATTTCTGGCTCCATCAGTTTCAACAGATCCATGATAATTTATATCAACAAAGGATCTGTCCTTGTATGACATCTACCAAATCCAGCTGCTCTTTCTTTATCCAAGCCTACATCCTACTTGCAACACCCTAGTCATCTCTACCTCACCAAAAGTGACATCACAGGCAAGGGGGGCTGCGAAGAAGCCTTCTCCAACCCACTGCTCTGGAAATACTTTACGATTTGGTGTCAAAAGGAAAATTAGCTCCTACCTCAGATCTTTTTCAAAGTCATCCACTGCCCTCAAACGCTACCCTGTCTTCAGTGAGCGTAGAAATCTCAGTGGCTGAGAGTGCAAAATAATAAATTCAGATGAGGTTTTAGGAATGGCAAATCTCTTTCTGTTGCAAGCTCTGGCACAGACAGACGCCGCTGATGAAAATGAAAAGTTGCCCACACAGGGACGTAAATGCCCATTCACGCAGATGGGCCGATCCCGCTACATCTGCTGAGGGAGCGAAGCAGTGAGCAGGGTGTAGGCAGATAGGTCAGGAGCAGGCATCTGCCCTCCATTTCAGAGCTAAAAAAGCCAGTAACGTGTTGGGGCCATACACGGCCACCCGAAGCAGCAGCAGGAGGTTTGTTGGGCGGTCGTGTTTTGTGTCTGAAGGGAAGAGGCTGTTCCGCTGCCCTAGCCATGCAGAGCTTTCTGGCACAGCCTTTTGTGGGACCAACCATAGGCGATGCTGGCACCCACCACTCATTCACAGACAGTCAAGAGGAGAATCAGAAAGTTAAATATGAGAAATCTGTATCCATAAAGAAAGTAAATTCACATGCTACAAGCCCACCAAGTCTGACTAGTTGGCTGTGCTTATGGAGACCTTTACCTCACCAGGCACCCCCTGAAAGAAAAAAAAAAATCTTGGTTTCCCTTTTGCCAGCTGGCAAATGAAGATGCTCAGCCTGCTGGGATTCAGGCAGCAGCCAGGAGGGGTGCTATATTCTCCCTGGGGCTTGGGGGTGGTTGTGGGGCTCAGATCCCAGAGAAGAGCCTTATAAACCATGCCACCGTCTCCTCTCTGGCCGCTCCACGGGCAGTCCCGCACCCACAGGCACGCGTGGGTGCCAGGCTCTGCGGCGGCAGCTGCCACCAGCAGCCTGTGCTGGCCTCCTGCAGACTCGCCTGGGGCAGAGCCCACACGGGACAGCGGGGAGGGGGACGGCCCAAGTGTGGAGGCACGCCGGTCCATCACCGTGGGCAAGCTTTATCCTCTTAGTTCTGGGTATCGAGCTCCTTGAAACGCAGCTGGCTCTGCCTAACAAGGCATCAAATGAGTAAATACGTGGGAAGTACAAGGCCACGAGCCACGTCACGTGAAAGGAATGAAATGGGTGAATTATAAAGAAAACCGTCTTTTAAACACCATCTACCAAGTCAGCTGATCAATTTAAGTAGAAGTTTTAGCACAAGGGATGACCTAGCTTGTGCCCCGTAAGTGCTGAGGCAGATGCCCAAACAAAATGGGTAGTTAAGAATTTGTCCCTAGTTAACTAGTTAAGATCCAGTCACTGGCAAAACACTTTTAGGAGGTATGTGTGGAAGTGCTTGTATTTTGGACGCTCTGAGTTTTATGCCGAGGCGTATGTTTGGGGCTGCCTGCCCTCCCAGCCTGGCAGCAAAGGGAGGAGAAGCGGAGCAGGGCACTAACACGCGTGCGGAGCAGCGTTGGCCACCCTCCGTGACAGAGGGGGGAATGGAGGGGCAGGGGCTCCCCAAGGAGCAGCATCGGGTCTGTATGACCTAAACACAGCCCGTCCGACAGCCAAACAAAACCCCTGCGTCCCACTCTTCTTCCCTACCAACGTACAGAAACCCACGGGTGTGATTTCCTTCTGCTCCCGCAGGTTTATCTGGTGAACAGCCAGGGCGTGGGCTTCTGCGGCGCGTCCATCATCAACGAAAAATGGGTAGTGACAGCAGCACACTGCCTGCAGCCAGGCGACAACGTCACTGCCGTGGCAGGTGAGCACCTGGGGCGGCCTCGGGCCAGCGCAGGCAAGGGACGCAGGAGAGGGCGCGCGCTGGCCAGGCAGAAGGCGTTGCGCAGAGCCCCGGGACCCGTGCCGCCACGACGGGCAGCAACGCAGCACCAGTCGCTTTAGGGCACCGAGGCCCCACACGGCAGCATTTCGGCAGCCTGGCCTCTGCAGGTACCACCACCTCCAGTGGGAGCTGGAGCTGGGTCTGGCCTTGGTCCCAAAGCCACAGAGCTGCTGGACCATGCTGCAAACACAGCTCAGCCCAACCGCAGGCAATCATCTCACCTGAGCCAGAAAGAACCCCAGGCTGCTTAAAAGTTAAATCTTTAGTTAAGATGCCGCTTCGTGGGCTGGTGTGGTGGATTTTTAGCTCTACTAGCCACACAGGATCTCACTAGGGATTTCTGCTTTTCTTGGGGGTCACACTAAGTTTCCACACAACTTCTCAGAGAATGGATTTGTGTAGCTGGTGCAAGAGAGACACCAGCAACCTGACTAACTCCTTGCAAGATGACTACTTTTTCTCCTACCTTCTTTAGAAGTAAATAGAATTTATGGATTGAAGTAGAGAAACCGGGCTGGCACGTAGGAAAGTTACAGACCCCTGTTACAGCAGGGTCTCTGGGGAGTTAGGCCAGGTTGCACAGCAAGCGATGCTGCTCCTTTACAAAACAAATGTATCTCTGCTTGACAAATGCTGTTTCCCCCTGACTCGTGGTACCCAGCTGTTCCAGACTGCCTGCTAGGCAGCCTGCTGATAACTCAGCACGGGGCCTTGGCAAGCACCGCGGTGCCACGTTTCACAGCTGTGGCAGAATCAGCTTCCCCAAATTATTTGTTTCTCCCCTGTATGAGTATCGAGTATAGGAAGGTTACACTGATAGGTACAGGAGGGCAACACTGATATCGTTAGTAATTGCTACAAGCAGCACTGGGAGAAGGCACGGAAGAATCACGCTTTCTGTTTAAACACTATGAAATGTATTAGTGACAAAAATGACTCTCTACCTGAGCCTTGAAGCACTGAGTTTAAATCTACAGAGACACACTTCTCAAGAGTGCTCCAGCTGCACCTTCATCTTCCACGTAAATGCGGCCGAGCTCCTGGGTGCGCCTGGTGGGACCCTGGAGGCTGAGCGCTGTGGGGCTGGGTGCTGGCAGGATGGGGCTCGCAGCTTGCACACAGCATTTTTTGCTGTCTTTTTGCTATCTGCTTTCAAGCAGTTTTGCTGGAAAGCCCAGCACAAAGCCCAGCCTTGCACCCGGTAACATGAGAAAGTACAAAATGCCCAGTGTAAAAACAGTCTCCCCCCACCAGGAAAGCACTTTTCCTCCTGGACTGGTTTGCATTTGCTGCATCTGCGTGCAAACTGCCTCTCCTTTCAGACGCTCTCCTGCATGTCACACACCCCTCCATCCAGGAGACGTTATCAGCCAGGTCCCCTCGCGCTACCTTCACACCGCTCTGCAGCGCCGCTGGGTTTCCAGGGCAGGATTTTGGACAGGCAGCAAGTCAAGAAGGCAAAACACAATTTTGCAGGGATTCAGGGACTACTGGATTTGTGCCTGCACCATGTACACTGCATGGGCAGCATCTGATCCCTTCATGTCCATTCATACTAAATGGTCAGCTTTGTATATAGCATCCTAGGAGGCCCAAAAATCAGTAGCAGGGGATGGAAGAAGCATTTTCCCCCCACCCCCATCCTTCTTTGCCTCTCCACTTTCATCTCTGAAGCATATTTCCAGGTCCCCGGCAATAGTAAGCAGCTATAGCATAAGAAAATCCCTCTCAAAGTCTCCCCATCTGTCTTGCATTTACACTGTAGAAACACAACCGAGGAAGCTGACATCCACACTCTGCTGCAAAAAACCCCTCACAGAGCACATCAGCAGCACCAGCCACCAAACCCGCCTTCATCAGGCGCCAGCATTAACGTGAACACAGAAAGCTGCCTCACCTCTCTCGCCGGGCTCCTTGCCGCTCCTCGCCGGCAGACGCAGCAGGCACAGGACACCGCCAGGGCCAGGAGTGCTGCAGATAGCGTTCAGAGGAGATAGTGCGTTCTGGAGCTTACAGCAAAGCATGTAGCAATACCGCAGCAGGGGTTAAACGCACCCCGCGCCTCTTGGGCTGCGGGAAAGCAAGTGGGGAAAGTCATCCTGCCCTCAAGCCTTCAGCACAGCCAGTTCACAGGCAGGAGAGGGGATTCGGCTACAGACAGACCCAGACACTGCCCGTTTGCCGACCCGAGACCACAGAACATTTTCCCTTCCCTCTACCTGTTACACAAGCCGGGAGGGGAGGTAACAGGCTGCCAGCAACTCAATCACAGGAACCTGAAGCGGGCGGCAGCACCCCGCAACCCCAAGCAGCTGAGCCTCGTGCAGGCGGCAGGGACCCAGGGGCACCTGTGAGCGTCGGGGGGGTGGCATTTCGTAGCCCCCTGGGCCCCATTCTGCCCCACGGCTGTGTGGTTTTGGAAAAGGGAAGGCCAGGTTTCTCTTCACTATTAAATGCTTTATTTAAACAAAGATGTGTTTATTTTAGAGGCTTGCCCCCTTTTGATGCGAGGGCAACATCCCTTTCCATCTCTTTGAGGGTGCTGAGCCCTGAGAACAGGCACGTTGCTATTAACCCTGGCAAAAGCATCTGTGCCTTTGGTACTCGAGGTGCCTGGTGTCCCATCTTGGGGTTCAGGTCCTGCCGGCTGCAGGGACCGAGGAGGTGTTGTCATGGGGGAACCTCCAACACCCTTTGACAAGGAGCAAGCCTTGCCAGCAGCGGGCTGGGAGCAGCCCAAGGGCTGGGGTGTGCAGCTCTCATCCCTTCGCAACCACCCGGCTGGGCTGGTGTCGCATCGGGACGGCATCATTAGGGCACGGTCGCTGGTCTGGCCACGGAGCCCAAGCCATGCTTGTCTCTGCAGGTGAATACAACACCAACGAGGAAGACAACACGGAGCAGCGGCGTAAAGTGGTGAAAATCCTTCCCTACCCCACGTACGACGCCACGATCAACAAGCACCACAACGATATCGCCCTCCTGGAGCTGGACCAGCCGCTCAGCTTCAACAGCTACGTCACCCCCATCTGCATCGGCAGCCGGGAGTTCACCAACGCCCTGCTGATGCATGGGATGGGGACGGTGAGCGGCTGGGGCAGCGTGCTGTTCCGTGGCCGGCCCGCCACCATCCTCCAGATCCTCAAGGTGCCCTTCGTTGACCGACCGACCTGCCTGAAGAGCACCTCCACCACCATCCTGAAGAACATGTTCTGCGCGGGCTTCCCGGCCGGGGGCAGCGACACCTGCGGGGGGGACAGTGGAGGTCCCTACACCACCGAGATTGAGGGCACCTGGTTTCTCACGGGGATCACCAGCTGGGGCGAGGAATGTGCCAAGCCAGGTAAATATGGCATCTACACCAGGGTCTCCAAGTACCTGAAGTGGATAAAGGAAATCACAAGGCTTACCTAATCCGCGGGAGGTTATGCCGTGCTGGGGGACGGACTGGTTTGTTGAAGAGAGACCATAGCAACCTACGTGTTTTTCAGAAATCATTGTGTTTTAATAAACATTTCTAAATTAACTAATTTCTGCTCTTGGAATGCAGAAGGTGAGAGAAGGCAGTGGAAATGTGGCAATAAGGAAATAAAAAGCCTTTTTAATTACCCATGACTGCATTCCTGAACGCACTGGCACTGCTGAGATGGGGTAAGTCCGCAGATCCCAAGTGCAGAGGCTGGCGTGGATGAGCTGGGGCACGGCTCACACACGCCCTGGGCCAGAGCGCCACCGGCATGCCCACAGCTGCCGCGCGGCACCGCGGGCAAGGGCAGCCCGGCAGGCACCGGGTGCCTCGGGCACCAGCGTCCAGCACCGTCCCCGTGGCAGGAGCCACGCAAAGCGTCCTACCCGCAGCACTGCCGGTCAGACGTTCTCACGTGAGCCAGGCTGAGGTGGATGATGGGCAGCAGGAAACGCTCCTCCTGCCTGAGGACGGCATAAATTGGCTGTATAATTGACCTAAAATCTGTGTAAAACTCATGTAAAGGTAGTGGCAGGCTTTATGCTAATGATTTCTGTGGAGTCTTGTTAGGATTGTAAGGAGAACCGCTTAGCGCTCATTACCTGGTCTGGTCTCCGTATTAATCACGTTAAATTCGAGACTGCAGCCACGGGCGCTGCTGGTGGTGACGGAGACGGAGCACTGCCCGCCCCAGCCGAGCTTGAGGGGCGTCCCCTGAGTGCAGACGGCGTGGGACACCCCAGTGTCTGGTCTGAGCGGGTGGGAGAAACCTGGCTGGGAGGAGCCCGCCCCGTGCCCCGGGTGGGTGCTGGCACCGAGGCAGGGGAAAGGCTACGCTGGGCAGAGGTCCTGTGCCGGGCTGACTCAAATGGCCTTAATTTGCTTCCCAGCTTCAAGGGAAGGGAATAATCCCAGAGGAAAGGAAGCTTGCCGCCGATCAGTGCTGGTTTGCCTCGTATCTTCTGCCACGGAAAACTCCAGGGGTGCACAGGGGAACGGCGTGGCCTTGGGGAACTGCGCCGTGGTGCCTGGCGCGGGCAGCCCACGCCCGGGCTTTGCCACGCTGCGGGCAGGCGCGCAGGACCACGGCACGTCCCCAGAGGCAGAACCCCGGTGGTGAGGGTCTCCTCCGCATCTCCGCCACACCTCACCGGCCTGGCGAGAGGTGCCCCCAGGACCACCTCTCCCCCCACACCCCCTGCAAAAGGGCCGTCGATGCCTGCGCCGTCCCCGTGCACCCGCCCGCAAGCACGGCCCCGCGGCCTCCAGCCTGGGGGTCCCTCCTGGCAGCGCTGCCCGGTGCTGGGGTGCAGGGGAGACTGGTGATGGAGACGCCCCGAGCTGGGGCAGGATTTCAAGAGCTGCTATTTCAGACATCCGCATGAGCGCTAAGGTGCCTCTCCCAATTTCACTGCCGCTACCTCCAGCAAGAAGCTAATCGGATCATCTGCCACTGCTTACTTTAAAATCACAATGCATGTGAGAAGGTTATATTTGCTCCAAAGAAATTAAATAAAACCAACGCTGGGAGAATTTTTTTTTTTTTCTCTAGAATTACAGCAGGGGTGTCTTTGAACAGAATTGCATATTCTCGTATGAATTTATTTAACAAGTTTTTAATCTTTAAATATAGATTTAACACATTTTTTTACAGGTACATATACAATAAAGTTATTTAAACTTGCAGTCAGAGAAAATTCTCTACTGTAATTTATAATAACATATACGTGAAGAGCCTAGTTCAACAGCATACTTAAGGTAACATACCACGTCGTGTGCAAACTTTCAAATGTTAAAAATCGCAGACTGTACATTCAGATTTGCAGAACTTATCAACCTCATAAATTAATAAAAGCTTAGATTTAAAACTATGGAAGACAAAAAAGATTAAAACCATTTAATATGCAATGTGTGCTATGTTTGAGACAAATATTTACAGTTGTACCTCAAAACGTGTACTGTTTCCACAAGAATTGTTACCACTATAAACAGCCTCGACGGTAACTTAAGAGACTCCTACTTTTCCACCTAGCAAGTGCATTGTGACCAATTTTAAAGTAAATGCAAATAACCTTCAGTGACTTCCAACCTCTCTGCTATGATTGCCAGTGGCTGAAGAATACTGGGGCCTTTCTAGGTCTTGCAGAGTGGCTCAGTTCAGACTCAGCTGGTTATGTTTTTGAGGGTGTAAGGGGGTTGCCCGCAATACTGGCCACCCAAACTGGAGAAATGCTCACGGCGGCGTGCCAGCGTGGTGGGGAACCCCCCAGGCAACCACAGCCATCAAGCAGGTCAACAATTCCTCCATACAAAAATGGTCACCAAAAAAACCCCCTCCCCAGTATGTTCTAACTTAACAACTTGGGACTGTGTCTAAGAATCCACGGTTCACAAATCAAAGTCAGGTCATAAAGGTCCCTCTTTAGTCCACAGTATAAAACAGTTCATTTTGACGGGACAGAGCAAATTCACTACCGCATGCATACTATTAACCCTGTTCTCAACACAGTCAGATGCTCTTTGCACACATCTGCTTAAAAGTCAAACCACCTGCACCTGTGCTCTACAAAAGCAAAACTAGACAGAGAAACACAAAATTAAATTATGAGTGTTCTTTTTTCTTTCTGAAAAATTCAGTAGATACATTATTGTTAAAGATGCTGAAAAGTACAGTCTTATCACAAGAACATCCTTAGTGCAAACATGGACATTTTAACTTTGATTTATGGCACGTGTTCCAAAAGTACATACATTTAATGTAAACTTCAACACTTGCTAGATACAGGTTTCAGCCTTGGGACACTTTGGGACCCTAAGTGATCGGCGACAACCCTGAGTTGTCAGTTTGACCTGATCCAAACCTCACTGAAATCAATGGGACTGACTGCAATGGGCTGGAGTCAGACCCTAAGTGCAAAAAGAGGATCTTTAGCATTATTGCGTCTTCGCGTGTGAGTCAGGCAGATGATGCTCTTACAGAACATTACATTCACATAGCTGAAGTAGATATTTAAGAAAAATCCATTCATAAAATCAATTAAGCAGGACATACAGCTTCTTTGTTTGGTTTGGGGTTTTTTTGTTTGTTTTGGTTTGTTTTTTTGGTTTACCAACACTCAACTCTTTTATTTGCAACTTCAACAGTTGTCAGCTAATAAGTAGGTAAAGCCTTCAACCTGTAGAGGAAATTTCAAGCATCTAAACAAAGTATCAGGAAACTGTAGTGTACTTCTCTGATGAAACGTGATGGATGTCATGGAAAAACAGCAGGTAAAATTAATAAAATACTGTACTTTCCACAGGAGAAAAAAAAAAAAGAAAGAGCAGAGAATGGCTTCCTTTATGACTATGAGAAGCTGCTTAGGACCCCAGTCCCGTTCAGTGCAGATGAAGCTGTGGAGGTCTGTGAATGTGATGAATAGTACAGGACAACTCCAACTATTGTGCTATTTCTCTGTAACACTTAGCTGAAAGCTTCCAAAGAGCATCGAAAATAGGATGCTACTAGTTCACCCTCGATTCAAGGGGAACTAAACTTTCTCGTGTTACACAGGGCAGCATCTATAAAGTAATGAAGATTGATGTTAATATTAAAGCATCTTATTCCAAGAAATACATCGTTCCCTGTAATCACGTAACATTTGTATAACATAAAAAATAGTAAGTGCACTCCTGCAGTTCTCCCTAAAAGCTGAACTCCCACTAGCTTCAGCGAGAGCCTTGTCTAAGGCAGGACCACAGAGCTTGACTCATTTCCATCATCTATCGCTTGATTATCACAGCGTGGCCAGCTGATATCTTCCCTAGCCTCCTTATTTTGTCAGGCTCAAAATGGTTTTCTACAGCACTACTAAATAGCTGTTCTGTTGAAGCTGGCTGGCATACAAGGAGACCCTGCTTTACGTTTCAAAGGCCAAAAAGAAATCAGCATTACCTTTAATGGACCCTGCATAAATACAAAAGCCTGTGGCTGCAATCATTAAAGTGCATGAGTAATAGTGCAAACAGCTGCACTGCATCTGCAAAACTACGAGTGGCATTTTAAACAGAACTTAGACAAAACTTGCACATTTCAGCTAACATGCTTACGCCAGCCTGCAAGAGCTCAAGTTCAGCCACGTTAGTACGATAACTCTTATCGGGCAGATTCAAACCACGTGGCCTAGGAAGCCACGTGAAGGGTTGCCTCAAGTTCACCACAGTCAAGAGAGCGATCCCCACCGCCCTGGCCAGCAGGAGCAGAGGACGTGCAAGATCGGTTCTTCGGGCGCTACCAGCGGGACAAACCTTTACTCAGCTTTATTGCATGAAGAGGCCAAACAGGGGATGCCCGTAAGGCTTGGAAGAGAGAATTTGGCAAGTGGGGAGTTAAACTAGGAGAGGGTCCGGCCTGTACAACAGGAGCCTGTGTCCTCCTCAAACCAAGCCGGTGTGTGCGCCTGCCCTGGCACAGAGCATCCTTCCACGCCTCCTTGCACTTGGGCTCTCCTTGCCTTTGGGCTCAAGTCAAATTCTGCCATAAAACTTTTTTGCTGTTAAAAAGAACTTGAAATTTGTAGCAATATTCTTTTTCTGTATATAATCTAGTCAATAAAGACATTTACCACTGCTTCCATTTTTCAGTTGAATCCCTTTTTCAGTCAGGCTACTGTATTTCATGCTCCCTCTAACAGAAATCAGTCTCACGCAACCTCCACGCAGAGAGTGGAAATGGGAAACTTGCCCTTCTCTCTGCCCAGCTTTTAAAGGTCAGGTGAAAAAAAGCTGAAAATGCTTTGGCCCCATTTTGCTCTGATGTGAAAATTTGGGAGCGAACAACATGTTTCCTTTCGCTTGCATCTGTTTATCCCTGCTGAGAGGAAAGGGCAGGGACAGAGCTTAACCTCGATGAGAGGGGAGGTTGCGGTGCTGCTGGACACGAGCACTGAAGGGAAAACGAGTCACACGTCTGCTTTGGGTTACAGCAAGGACCTCATTTCTGCCGTCCCCACTCTCCGTTTGCCATGAAGTGGGTGCTGCAGCACAGCTGAGAGGCGAGATGCCTCTTCCTTCACTGACACAGACACCGTCAGTGCTGTAAATCATGATCTCTGGCACATCAGCAACCAGGGGACTTGCAGAAATATTTTGTCTCCTGCTCCGCTGTGGAAGAGGAGTTGGGATTGTAATGCTGCAGCCCTCACCTTCCCTGAGATGCACGTCTTGCACGAGGGAAATGAAAAGATAATCTTCTATGAATTAACAAGGAGGTGCGAAAGTCAAGTCAGTTGGCCGGGCAATGCCTGACCGCTTTAGCAGGGCAGCTTGAACTAGCCACACACAGCTAAGTCCCAGCAGTAGCTGTTTTCTGAATATTGCTTTTTCTGATCAGAGTTCTCTCCAAACCTTTTCCACTTTGAGATCTGTGTGTTATCATGTGCAATACAAAACTGTTCCTATGCCACACACATAAAAAAATCGACCATGGATTTGCACAGGAGACAGAATAAATGTATTCAGAAGAAAGCAACAAAGACTAATCTCAGAAATTACAGCTAGAGGCAAACCAGAAGGAAAACTGGTTTTCAAACTGATCTCCAAGCCAGCTGTCTTCCTCCCAAAAAGCCTTGTGGCTTATATCCAGGCTAAGATTTACAAAAAGTTTAATAAGGTTTCACACACACACCCCTTTGCAAAACACGATTTGGACCAAAATCCTTGCTTTATCAACAGGTACATGGCATTGCCAATAGTAACCTCTCATCTGTTAGGAAAACTACCTATGCAACCATGTGAGGAAAGGAAGAAAAATCATCTGTGGATTCATTTGGATGTTGCAAGTTCAGCTTTGCACATAGACTGGCCCTCGACAGGCCGGGTGCAGGAAGATGGTGGATTTGCAAAGCTGGCAATGGTTGGGGAGTGGGGCATTGATCAAATACACATCTGATAACTTAAAATGGGCAGCAAAAAGTTCCGTGTAACTTCATTACGATTTGGCTCAACACTGTAGTAATTACCAGAAGGGGAGAGAAACAGCTTGTAAACATGCAGGTATCAGCTGTCCTGTGGTGGGAGGTTTTTGTTAGGGCCACAGTATAAATCTAAGAAAAAATGCTAACATACAGGAACCATTTAATCTATTCAGCTAAAGATTTGGCACTGAAAAAAACCCAAATCCCAGATTTGTATGAATTCTGGTCATGAAATTCTGTGATTGGAGCTATATTTTTATTTAATGTGGGGACCTGGAGCTGAGCAGTAACAGAGGCACTACCCGCAGCGAAGGGCCAGAGCTGCCTCTCCCCCAGCTCTGAAGAGACTCCAGCACACTCTAAGCTCTGGGGGACCCCCACAACATGTTAATCAAGTTTACCCTGCTTACATGCAAAACAGCATTTCAGCACAAGCAGCTAATAATATGTGAGGGTTA
Source organism: Scopus umbretta (assembly GCA_013400535.1). Classification (NCBI taxonomy): domain Eukaryota; kingdom Metazoa; phylum Chordata; class Aves; order Pelecaniformes; family Scopidae; genus Scopus; species Scopus umbretta. The sequence goes on from VZTL01000269.1 coordinate 71,029, forward strand.
TAGTGCTCCCTCCTGCCCCTACTTTGCTCTACAAGCTTGGTTGCCTAATTCTCCCTCTGCTATATTGGAGCAAGAGCTCCATCTTCTGAAGAAGCAGAAAAGAGCCCAACCCAGACTAGGTCCCTGAGCAGTCAGTGGCACAAAGTCTCCTGCAGTATAAAATGGCCAGTCTGCAGTGGAAAGGGAATTGCTAAATGCAAGGTACTGTTTGAAAATGAGTTTTCAGAGTGCAAGTACATTATGGCTGTAAGGACCCATCACCAAAAAGCTCTAGGAATAGCTCTAGGAAATAGCAAGAAAACATCCTACCTCATCCTACAATTTTGCCTGGAGTGCAAGTAAAATTAGAATCATGCCTAGAGACTGCATATACGATCAACAATAGCAAGAGAGAACAGAGTTAATCTTAACAGGGGAAACAGAGCCTCAGTGCTGCGACTAGACCCTGGCAACAGGACTGCAAGCGTCAGGGCCGTGGTGTGGGACTCACAGGAGGTTTCTGTGGTTCCGCCCTGTGAAATTCTCCCTAGTTTGTACTCAGCAACTTTGTTAACCAGCCTGGAGTTGCGAGTCTCTAGGCTTTGGAAGATATGACCACTGGCAAAGCAAACCAGTGTTCAAAGTTTGCTGGCACCGTATTTTCAGGATGCATTTGTGGCTGGAGAAACCTCCTGCACAGGCTGTGGTCCAGGACCCGGTGAGATGCGATAATCAGACTTGCTGAGAAGACAACACATGGTGCTCCAGGGTGGGAGCACGCTAAGGGGAACCCTCTCAGCTGTGCTGCTAGCCCACTACGAGCTACCTCTTAAGTAAAGTCAGAAAACCTCCAACCTGTGAAATTTAACTGCCCTGCAACAAAGAGGATAAAAATATACCATCCTGTATAGGAAAGATTTCACTGAAACATACTGGAAAACCATCAAGAGCTGGCTGGAATTTTAAGCCTTTCAGAAGGCTTCCTTGATATTCAGTAAAACAATAGATTTTGACAAAAAGGAAGTATTTTAAAACAAATCTACTCGCAAAATTTGTTTCATATGGCCATAACTGGGGGATTCTTTTTTTTTTTTTAATGGGCTAAATCTATGTGGGTTTCTTGAGCTGCTCCCATTGCAAACCCTGGTCTCCCATTTCCAGTGGACAGCATGGTGATGAGGCAACATGTGGAGCGGTGATGCTGCATACATGGCAAAGGCAACAGGCTGCTCTTAAGGCATTTTCTTGTGTCATCTGTTATGCTTCCCTATCTATTTCTATGTACATTTACAGCTAGAAAATGAGAAATACAGTTTTTGAGACTAGAAGCCTACTGCTGAAACCTGCTACCCTGTTTATAAACTTTATTCTAACGATGGATTAACAAGCAGGCAGCAATGAGGGCAAGAGTGAGGCTGCAGAAATGAAGTATTGCCTTGAGAGTGCTGGGGGTCAAGCCACGACGTCTTTTGCAGCGGGAGATTTTGCCTAGGTACCTCCCATTCACATGGGGTTTGAGCTACAGCAGCGCGTAGGCAAAACAGTCACGGGAATCCCTGATCAGACTCCATCTCTTCTCCCCGATCTTCTACCCAGTGCTCTTGCAAAGAAATCTACATTTTTAAATGCTTGGTTTTAATTTACTAGTGCCTAAAGTCACAGAAATGTCTTAAGGTGTTAAGAAACAACAACAAAAAAAAAAAGCTTAATTAACTACTTTTGCAGGCTTTTTGGAGTAGCTGCTTGCTTTTTTTTCCTGCAGAGGCATATGCAGCCAGACTTAGTACATCAAGTATAATGCAAATGGCTTAAAAGACCTGATTGGAGTTATGAAATATTTCTGCTAGGTGTGCTATATGATACCTGCGACTTTGGCATTCCGAAATCTGCAGTCCCCGACTACTATCTGCAGACTGTGGACAGGAATCCAGCCTTCTTTTCTTCTGTTTAGGTTTTTCACCAACCTTTGAATGACAATGGTATTAGTAAAAGAAACAAACCAACCGAGGAGCAGTTTGACATGGGCACATGCTACACAACTGCTGGTGCAACCAACAATTTGTTTAAACCAGGGAAGCATTTGAACAGGAGCTAGGCACACATTTAAAGTATTATACCCACCTAAATTCAGGAACCTAATTAGAAAACCCAAACTGGGAGGACAGTTGCCTTGGGCCCCTCTCTAGTCAATGGAGAGGAACAGGACTCTCCAGAGCATGAGTTATGCCCAAGACCTGCAACGCTCTCCAGAGGTGCCGGTTTCCCTCCATTGACTACCAATGGAGCCAAGGGCAATTGCGTTCCTCAATCCTCTGCTACTAAGCTAGACTGGTAGGATGAATTTAGTCAGGGTACTTATAAGTAAACTCAAGCCAAGATGTCGGCAGCTGGAAGTACTCATGCTCATAAATGACATTTCTGCATCTCACTCATCCAGTCAAATCTGCTCTAACAAATAAATTTGGTGTGAGAAAACTTGGCCCGGCACTGGCCGACACCACGGTGAGAGGTGGTGAGCTTTACATCTTGCTTTTGCTAACAACAAACTGAATTTCCCTTGGTGCAAAGGCTGTAGACATCAGCCAGGAATCCTCCATGGGGCATTTGTGTCTGTGCATTATGGGCTAGTGCCTGCACAAATCTGATTCAGGTTCCTGCTAATATCACCCTTTCCACATCCCGAACAAGGCATTAGCACGCTGCGCTCTCTCCCACTGAGACCCCGGGCTGGCTGACGAAAGCTAGTCAGAAATCAACCTGGAAAGGAAAGACAGCCAGAAATCTCAGCCAAATTGCTTCAAAAATCAGAAGAGGGCACACAGCTCTTGGAGACGATGAGACTAATGGTTCAACAGGCAGGAGGCTGGGTATGGTGATTTCCCAGGCAACGCTCCCAGCCATAAGGAGAGAACCAGCTGTGAAGCGTTATCTTGCGAGCCACAGCTTTAAATACAACAGAAAGCTGGTCCACATTAACCAGTTAACACTCATACAGCTGTTTGAGGGAGGAAAATCTCGCAATTACTCAATATTGCTATTAATAAGCCCAGAGGAACAAAACCAACAGCTGAGCTGGGTGGGCTGAGAGCTCTCACTTGAAACATCATCTGAAGTGGGAAGAGCATGGCAGGAGGGGCTGTGAAGACATTGGTAAAACACAGCTCACCCAGACACCATGGCAAGGGAGGTCCTGACGTGTTTTCCCAGGCCAAGCCAGCACGTATGGCCTCTAGTCTTGGCAAGGGAATAAATTCTCCAGCCTTCTGCAATAGTCTAAAACTTAATCAGAAGCTGCAACGAGTGTATCACCAGATAAGCAAGCTTGCACGGGACTGCCTTGCAGGGTCTGAGAGAGAAGGCAAAGTAATCCTAAAATACCTACCACTGTCCCTCACCATCTTCATGCAAAAGCTGAATTTCGTCTCCATTTTTCACCAGCAGGTCCTCTGATCCTCTCCTCTTGCAGTCTGCAAGGGCTTTATATTTTCCTGGAGACTGTGGTAGTAAGAAAAAATTATCTTTTTAACTACATTTTGTATCGTGCAGCTGTTATTTCTGACTGCCGCAGGGAACGTGACAGAGCCTTATCAGCTACCTTAATTAAAATGATTTCAAGAAACTGTGGCTGAGACATCTCCTCATTCCCCAAAACTGAGATATGAAAAATCTGAGAGACAGGGACACGATACATCCATTATCCAGTGAAGCAAAACAAAGCGAGATGACCAAAAGCAGCAGCACCCCGAGCTTTGGGACTACTGCACCTCTGTACTAACCAGCTGGTTCCCGTCCTCCTCTTCAGTGTCCGAGCAGTTGGAGAGGTACTGGTTACCTGTCCACTCCTCCAGCCCCTCGCAGATTTCCAGGGACTGTGACATTCCCGGCCAGCCTGCAAGACAGCGTGCAGCTCAGGCTGGGGATACCCCAGCCCCCGCAAAGCGCGCTCTGAAGGGAGGGGAAGGGTTCGTACTTCTGTGGGGCTTGTTCTGGGGGGACGGGAGCCCACTGTCCAGCATCACCGGGCTGGTGCGCTCCGAGTCGTTCTCTTCGGAGCTTATGGAGGCTCTCTGCTGCTTTCTGAATGATTATAAAAACAAGAAATCAATCTCAGATTTACTTTATGAATGAAAGTAAACTCCGCAGGGTTTTGTAAAACAGGGTCAGAAATCACAATGGTACTTTTTAATTTACGTTTCTATAAAAGTGAAGGACTGAGTGACGGGTTTTAATTTGGGGGGGGGGAAGGGAAATAAAATTGCTACAGTATCTCTTTCCCTGCGTTTGAGCACTGTCTTTCATCTTCATCTCTATTTGCAGAGGAGCCGCAGCTCAGGCCGTGCTGCCAGGCGAGCGCTTGAGGGTGCCCCTTGCAGACCCTGCCCCCAGACCACCACCACCAAAGGACCAACTGCAGCACATCCCTCCTGCCACCTACCCAGAGGTCTTGGACAGAAATGGGGTGAGGGGAATAGCACAGAGCCGGGATACGGCCAGAAGGCCCTGGGTGCCCAGCAACGGGAGGCTACCAGCAAGTAGCCAGCTCCTGGGACTCACCCATCACTCAGCTGGGAAGACAGTGGGAGCTGGTCCATGCATGAGCCGGGCTGCTGCTTCTCCACTGCAGGGAGGTCAAACACCAGCTTAAAATCCACTTTTTTATTAGTAACCGTCAGACTTAA
>VZTL01000271.1:8306-57523 GCA_013400535.1 Scopus umbretta
TTTTTTAATTTTTATGTATTCCTTCTGGCTTGCTAGAATTGCTCCCCACCCCACGTCTGTGATTCACCTCTCGCGTGTTAGTCTATGTCCCTGTCTCCCAGATACTTACAAAGCTGAGAAACTCGTGGCATCTGGATTCAATGAACGGAAAGGCATGGAAGGAGCTGCACAGCTGAGCATCATTTCTACCGTGGAGATCCTTCACCCCTGACATCTCACGGCCTCTCCTAATGTCCAGGGAAATATTCCATTCTGTCACGCGTTGGATACCAGCGGTGTCTGGATGGGTTTGGCTCCACCTTAGAATTGAATGGGAGGTGTGAAATAGCTCATGGAATGATGGTGCTGTAGGGAGAGATTTTGGCAGGACGCATCTGTATCTGGCCAAAAATGTTGGAGAAGGGAGAAAAAAAGCCTGTAAAACAAATATCACTTTGCTTGCCTTTTGGATATGCTACTAGCATTGGTGTTGAGCCTACTGCAGCAGCTTGCAAAAATCTCCTTGATTTCTCAGATGGACACAGAGAAAACGAAGTCTGATAATTAAGGCTAAACCCATATATATAAGTTTAAAAGCTTTAAGATATTTGTGATTTGTTGTAAAAACAGATAGTGTGGGGAAGAACAAGGCAATTTTAGATTATGGACCTTAGAGAAATACCCTAAAAACCCCTAGCTTTAGGGTTAAATGCATTATACTGCTGAGCTTGCACAGTTTGGACTGTGCAGATACAATCTGTGTGTTGTGTGGTCCATAAAAAGACATTTATTTTGTCATTTCACTCTGTAGCAGACAACAAAACCAAAGCTTTTGAACATTAGACTTTTAAAACATCCAGCTCGGTCTTAGCTGTGTTTGGCAGACTACAGTTCGGCATTTAAACTAAGGAAATTCTATCCCACTCTTTCCCATCTGTAAGTATAATTTTAGTGGTGTAAAGAGAGTTATTGTTTGATGCCTGTTTTGCAAAACCTCCCCAGATAAGGTTTGCAAAAAAATTTTTTTGGAGTTGTATTCGTGACACGTCTCTCCTGCAAGTCAGCTTGTGAAATACAAGCTTTGTGTGTGTGTGTGTGGGGGGGTGTTAAGTCTCTATTCAGCTTTTCTTCTACTTAGAGACCTCAAAAAATTAATCCAGTTTATTAGCTCTTAAGAAGAAGTGAGACTATATAGAGAGCTGTTCCAAGTGTTTCTGAAAGGTGGAAAGATAGGATTCTTCTTTTGATTTATTTGAACAAATTTAAACATGAAAACTAGCAAATGACAAAGGTAGGGGTTTCAATCTTATTGGAAAGAGCTGATGATGGGGGGGTAGTTTTGGTTTGTTTTTTAGAGCAATGTAGGTGGATTTTCCTTTTTTCCATGTAATGTCGCACTGTTTAACTTCCACTCATTTCTAGAAGAGTGCTTTCAGGACACGTGCAGTTACTGCTGTTGAAAGATTGCTATTATTAAAATAAATGTAAACAAAATCCCTTTCTGTGATAAAGGATGGATGGATGGATGGGAGGGAGACTTTTTTAGACAACCTCCAAATGCTTGAAATTTGAGGAAGGGTTTTTGGGAAGAGGAATAATGTTTTGAGTTTGCCCTTTCCCAGACAGTACGCCGCGTGCATTTTTGCTAAGGAGGACAATGTCTCTAAAGAATGTTCGAGTCTGGTTTTGTGTAGGAAACGGAGAAGGATAAAATCCTGGGAGGGGTTGGTGTGAGGACTGTAACCATGAACCTCTGAACTCTGTAGACAGTAATTGGAAGCCTTAACAATAAGTGTGGTCCTTAAAGGACCACAGGGAATGTCTGAGACCTTGTGAGTTTATGCTGTACCTGTAGGCTGTGAAGCTCCATTGACGGTGTTCGCAGTCCTTGCTAAGTTCCACGGGGATAAGCAAAGAATTTACAAGGTGTGCAGCACATTTAAAAGGGGTTGCTATGTGTGTTGAGAATAAATCAACAAAAGTAGGAGCCTGCAAAAAGGCTGAAGTGGGCTAATCCATCCAGCGTGTTTTGTTGAGTTGTAAAGCAGGCTGAAAATCTGCCTTTTTAATGTTTGTGGAGTTGTTTGTGACATTACAGCAGCAACTACCTGCATATACATTTAAGTATTATAACAGAAGAACGGCTAATCTAAGCTTTTACTTTGAAAAATAAAAGAAAAATAAAAACCCTGCCATACTAATTACAATATGAGATTTACGGTATTTCTACACTACAAACGTGTTTTTGTGTGTGTGAGATTTTGAATGGTAAGGAGAGAACAGGGGACTGGTTGTAAAAATGTTCAAGTTCTAAGGGAGACCTTAAAGTCTAGCCATCTCTTGTGTGTTTTATTCTTCATTTTCATTATCACAGGTAGATTGGTGAAAGAGAAATGACAGGCAGTAGAAACCAGAAAGGTCAGACCACACAAGCATGAGTGATGTTTAAAAAAATCTTAGGACTAGATGTCGTGATAGACCCGCAAACACTGACTGTTGCGATCTCAGAACAGAGCCACACCGCCTTCTCCGTTTCCTGCTTTTCATGGGATAATGCCAGCGTCCTGTAAAGCAAGCCTCTTTCTGCTGCTACTCCGGTAGGTTTCTAGGGCTGTTCGCAAGGCAGGAAGCTCTCGTGGTCCAAGCATGGGTTTTCTCCATTTTTCTGCTCGCATTTGCAAGCCTCGCACTGGCAGCAAGTTGAGCCACGCGGCTGTGTTGTGCAGGGCGTGCAGTCCTTTGCCCTGTTCCTGTTTTGTGTTCAAGGCAACCATTGCCTGTCTGTGCTGTGTTTGTTTTGATTGATAGAATAAGGTCTCTGATGTACTACATGAAGGCATTTATGCAAATCTGTGCCACTTGTATCTCCCAGCTCTGCCTTGCAGGAGATTCAAGCTCGGTATCTTCTGTTTGAAGACCAGCATTTGCAAAACTCCGAAGGCAACCCCATCCAGCGTTCCATGGCTGGAAGCGCGGTTGCAATAATAAGTGCTTCAAGGGCAGCGGTGAGAATGCCAGGAAAAAATGGGATCCAGGCAGGAAGAACAGACAGGACTCCCCATCCTGGGTGGTTTGTGGGGAGAGGAGAGTGGAATATATTTTCGCAGAAGCAAATGTCTTACTCAGACTACTAATGTCTAAAGTATGGTTTGCTGGTTCTGTCTGCCTGTGCTAGTCCATACTAGAAACCGCAAATTGCTTGCAGTAGGGTTTGAGTCAAGCGTTCAAAAACCTTTTGTCTTAAAGGCTTGCTCTTTATTATATTAATCATTTTGTCATGTGCGATTGAAGCTCAGACACCTAGAGAACACTGACTGAGTAAGTGCTACTAACATTCCTCCTGTGAAAAGCTGCGGTTCTTTAAACAGGTGACTAAGGGACAAATTCTAACACACACACACATATACTTGTGTGTGTTTTATATACATATTAAAAAAAAAAAAAAAACCAAACAAGAGAGAGAAAAGCTGGTCTCATCTTTGTTAATGGGATATATGTATGTGGAGCATCCAAGCTGGATCCTACCCAATGCAAAATCTGTTTTTGGAATATGTGTTAACCTGCTTCTCCTTTCTTAATATAGAATATTGTGCCTTTGTTGTTTAAAGGAGATTTTGCAAAACAAGCAGCAGTTACTGCGTCCTTTTACTGAACAGTAAAATCCAGTAAAGTTTCACGTTATGCCTATTGCAGTCTGGCTGCAGCCTCCTGCCCCTACCCACGCGTTCTCACCCCCCTCTTCCACCTCAGGTCTAGTGTCCGTGTTAGCTGCTGGATGAGTCCCGCCAAGGATGAAAACCAAAATCCCCCCCGTGGCTGGTGGAATACTTCAGTGGTGGTGCCACTAAACTGAAGCAGGTGTAAAATGAACATGCACTGAACTGCAAGGGTATTGCTCTGATTTCATAGTACAAACTGTGTATAGGAACCCTCGGTATGTGCTAAAGGTTTGTCTGCCCAGAAGGGCTCTGGAAAATTACTCTGGTTTAAAATGCATTAAAATGCTGGTCACTGTCATGGCCTTTCCCCCCTCGCTTGTTTTCTGTACTTCTTTGCTGACAGTTGATCCACTTGCCTGAAGACGACTGCAACAAAATGCCTAGAGAAATGTAACTTCCACTGACAAGTTTGCCCCTGAGAGTTAGGTACCTCGCATATTTCCAAATGTTTGCAAATCCCTGTTGTGATATTGGGTATTTATTTCTGAGTCCCCCAGCACTTTTTAAAGGTTGACCATAGGCCTTTATGGATTGAGTATTTTTAGCCTGTCCTTCCAGATGTTTGCAAATGTTGAAACCTCTGTCCTAAGCATTTCTCGGGTGAGGAGGGCTGTTGTACGTTAGTCAAAAGAAAGCGACTAAAATCCTTGTTTCCACAATGCTAATCCATCACTTGATGTTCTGTGCTCAAATAGTTGGTCTTAGGTCATATACTACGTGCCTTCTGCTCTCAACAGCAATAAATAAAAATGAAGTGACAGTAGTAATGTGGATTAATAAAGAACGTATGAAGCTGGCAAGCAGCCTGAAAAGGGCTGTTGGGCTGTGTTCAAAGCTCAGGCGGTGCCAAAGTGCTGCCAAGGTGTAGTGTCTTTGAAAAACTTGGGTCTGTTCCAGGCTTTTTGAAAGTAAACTAGCATCTGTAGGGAAGAGAGAAGGTATTGAACTGCATTAGAAGCCTTTAAGAGCTGCGTAATTAAATGCCATTACTCTGTAGCTGTTATGATAATAGTAAAGAATAAATTCATCCATTAATTAGGATAATAATCATTAAGGACAAGGATATGACTGACTGCTTTTTGGAGTTTTGCCACAGAACACTGATTCGGGTAGGGCAGGACTCGACATCAAACAGGATTAACGCTGTGGTGTGCTGTGTCCTTTTCCTTTTTTAAAAGCGTATCGCACCAGACCCTCTGTTCATCGTGGGATTTGCCTGTAGCTCTGTGATCGGTAATCCACAGGAGCGGTTTCGACGTGTAACAATGGAAGTAGCAGTTTGGAGAGAAAGAGGATTTTTGTCTTTGCAGCCTTTTGTTCTGAAGCATAGGGTCAGGCAGTGCGCAAGACGTCCGCATTGGGATCTAGGAGACGCACGGGCAGGAAGGCTTCCGAGAGTTGCGCCATTTGCTTGCTTTGGCCATTCGCAGTGTATTTGCGCTCTTTGGGACTACGGAATGGAAACACAGAAGTTAGCTGTTGTCCTCCGTGCTGCGCGGGAGGATGTAATGAATCCAGGAGCAGCGCTGCACTGACCTACAGCAGCATCTGTGTGTTCTCAGGGCTCGGGGTCCGTTGCTCAGCTGGTGGGACTTACCCTTCACTCCGTTCCCAGGCACAGAGCAGATTCAGTACTCTAGGGTGTAAATGGTAACAAGAGATGATAAATGACTGTAGTTCTTAAACATCGGTATTTAATTTCTGCATTCATGGTGCTCTGATTTTTTTCTCTATTTAAACACGTATCGTGAAGGAAACGGGGGTCAGCGTGGTCCTTTCTTGGTCTTGACTCTGGACGCTTGAGACGCAATCACAGGGTTCTGGCTGTGCATGGATTTCGAATTGAATGATTTGTTTATTGAGCGACACTGCAGAGATAAATGCTGTCACGGAACTGTTTGCGCCAAAGCACGTTCCGTCAGCAGGTGCAAATTTAGGTGCATTCCAAGCTGTCCCTTCAGTATACCAAAGACAGAGGCTTGTGTACTCTGTGTTAAGGGCTTCAGCTATAAACTCCGGTGAAGAAATGGTCTGGTGAATTTATTTGAGGGTGGTTTTTGCTGGGGAAAGAGAGTATCCGAAATGATCACTGCAAGATAGCAGCCTACCAGTTCATCAGACTTGCCTTGGACCGAGCTGCCGTGCCGTTATTTGTGAAAGGGAACAGCGAGTGATACGGCAACTCTTGTTTTTCTGTCATGGAAACCTACCAGCTGAAGTGAATGGGCAGTGTAGCCTTGGTCTAGGAAGCAAATGATGAGCAAATTATTTCTCAGAATAAAATGCAATATCACATGAATGTGCCGCCATAAAGGTTTTTTTTTAAGCAACAGAAGCTCTTACAATTATGTTGCTGTTTGTTAGTGCCATGTCCTGTGGGCGTTTTGCCTTTAGAAAGCAAGCTCTGAATTAGAGAGATCAATCTTCTTGTATCCAAATTGTATTCTGCTTAGTTCTGAAGCAAAAGTGAAAATCGCTGTTGAAATCTAAGAGGACAGGATAGCGATTATGGTTTCTTTCTGTAAGTGATGCATTTTGGCAGGGCTTCTGATTGTCATGTGGTGCTTTGTAGACAAGGCTGGGCCCGGCCACAAATTGAAGAGGACAGTTGGCTTTGTTCTGAAGAGCCACTGAATCCTGCCCCGTAACTAAGCAAGTGTAAATGCATTGCAGAGGAGCCGTGTGTCTACAATTTTACTCGGTTTAAAACTTCTCCAAGAGCTGAGCTTGGTTCAAATCCAGAATAAGAGGAGGATTGTGGTACATGTTCCTGTTTTCCTTAGCTGCCTTGATGTTTATTCCTTATAGAGAAGTTTAACGTGCGTGCATTTGTAATAGCAATATTACAGTGCCTGTTTACTTGGGAAAGGTGACAGCCCTTTGGGACAGGTGGGCCAAAGCAGTTTCATCCAGTATCATCCTCTGCAGGCTGCAAAGTTACTTTGAGTGACAAGTAATGTTAGGGGGCTAAGCAAGCATCAGGAGAAAGACAAGGGGCGCAGTTACGCTGCCTCAAACTTGAACAGCTTGCATGCAGATAAAGTTCGTAGGCCTTGGAAGAGCGTCTACGCTTCCGAACAACAGATTCATTGGACATAAAATGTAGGACAAGCAGGTTAGTAAAGAATATTTTTAAAAAGGCACTCCCAAGGCACAGAAACCACATCAAAATACCTAGCATGTGCATAAAGGTGCTTTGGCAGTAAATCAAAGATACGTCGTTTTCATTGCTTGTAGCAAATGTTTACCGTCACTGAACAAAGTGGCAACACTCTCAATTTGGGAAGTTTTCAAAAGTTACGTCCTACCAGTTACACTGAGTGCACCTTGTTTAGTTAAACTGTGATATTCTAAAGAAAATTTGTAATTGAGTTGCTTTTGGTAATAAAATCCCTGAAGTGTTAAAGCCATTGTCTTCTTCAGTAACTAGAGGTGCTTCGCCCAACTGGATTTATAACTGACTGTATGTTAAATTAAAAACAAGTTTTGTTTTAGAGGAATCGGTGGCAGATATTCACAGAGGGAACGCGATTGAGCTTGTTCCTTAAATCCTTGTATTCATGAGGGCTCTCCTAGAGCCACAGAGCGGGTTTGTGCCCCAAGTTTGCTAACAACCAGCAAGCAGGTGTTTCTCGTCACTATGTGTTGTGTAACCCGTGATAAACTGACCTAGCCCAGCCAGCGCTTGTTGAGCGAGAGTTACACTTGAAGTGTGAAACAACTCGGAATCAGTTCATCGTGGACCTGCTGTGAATTCCCGAGTTCTCCGCTTCCTTGGCAGGGGCGGCTAGCCTCCGAACTTCAAAAGCTGCGAATGTGCAGACAGGCTGTGGGACATGAAGCATAATTGCAGACTGATCCTGTTAGAGACTGTGGAGCAAGTTTGCAATCAAGGGCTCAGGCTCTGACAGATAAGAAGAAACTAGCTTTCTGTTTTTCTAATGATGCGTTTTTTAACTGCTTTGTGGTTTTAAAATGCTGTATTTATTTCAAACTTTGTGGTTTACCTTTTTAAAGGACGCCATTAGGGATGTTGGATATTGAAGGCGGCCTGTCTTAAATGTTTCGTCTCCTGGATCTTGGCACCGCTTTTCAATGTTTCTTCTTAAAACTGATGCATGCAGCTGCCAGAAATGCAGCTATTTCTCCATTTTGGCTATGGCTCCAGCTCCGTTAACAAAACTTCTCCAAAGCTGCTTCTGTTTCTTGTGCTTTCTAAGTAACGTTTCACCCTTCTACCCTCTGTTCTTGGGTTTTGGGCACCTCCATCTTTAACATACCCGCGTGCGTACCTTTTTCCCTTGAAACGTTCATGTGTTTTAATCTCTGTAACCCTACCCAAAGGAGCAGGAGTAGGCAGAGATGTTCCCTCTGACATCCTCTGGTAAATTTGGGGGGGGATGCAAGGGGAACGCACCGTCGGAGCGTCCCACGTGTCCTCAGGAAAGAGCATCTCCGACTGCCACTCTAGGAGGCAGGTGGGCCGCTGGCCTGCCCCAGCAGCGCGTTTCTTACAGTCTTAGTGATATTTTCCAAATGTTTTTTTGCTTCATTCTGGGGTGTCAAGATAAATGGGTCTGTAATGGAAGCAGTGTCAGCTACAGCATGTTTTTAATTATTTCCATGCTTCTAAGATTCTGTTGTTTTGTAAATGATGTGGTAGATGTGTGTCCTGTTGCGTAGCAACCATAACGGGGATTATGGGGGTTTTTTTTCAAAGAAAGTTTCTTGGTTTTGGACCTTCAAAATCTTTTCTTCCTGGCAATTAGTTTTAACAAAAACATGCTTATGTGCTTTGGTCACTTAAAGAAAGAAAAAATTTAAAAATCCAGCTGTTTGCCTCAGTGATGTGCCCGAGAAATGAGACTTAAGAAAACTGAGATCTGTATCTGCCTAAGCTACTGTTGCTGCAGCTAACCTCAGGCAAGTCATTTTGAAAGTTTTTTTTTTTGTTTTGTTTTACTAACCTCAGGCAAGCAATTTTCCAAGGGTTTCTTGTTTGGTTTGTTTTAAAGGATAGTGGTGCTTGCCTGCTTTGATGAAACTTGTTTCTTCTCTGTGGTTAAGTGCTGAGTAGATTACAGCACATGTGGGGCACAGGGTGAGGAGGGTGTTGTGTTTAAATATGTGCAACGTCCATATAATAATTTGAAATACATATGCATTCACTCATTGCCTTGCTACCTGTAGGATGGTAGAATTTTAGTTCCAGTTACTTAGCAGTTGGTCTGTTAGTGGCTTTGAAGTATTTCCTTTGCGGCTGTAAGCTCATGTTGGGTTATTACTCTAATTTTTTGAAGTGTAGAAAAGCAGCCCCCCATGCTGTGGCCGCCCTCCCCTTCACCCCTCTGTCTCACTGTGACCTGTTGCTCTTACGGTATAATTTTACTAAAGAGATGATTGATATTGAATTGTTTAAATTATAATGTGTCAGGAGAGCGGGGAATTTCATTCACACGTTGAGAGTTGTAAATCCTCTTTTCAAGTTCATTAGGTGTCTGCTTGCCTGCCATTCAGATACAGGCTTTCTTGTGGGAGGAAAAATGGTTGTTGCGATTTCAAATGCCGTACGCACGGTGTGTTTGTGGTAGGTCCTCTTAGCGTGCCCTTATTGCTCAGTACCTGTACAAAACCGATTGCCACCAAAGCCTGAGCCAAATATTTGCCTGCTGTCCCGATGCTTCTGGCAAAGCTGCTCTTCCGAGTGAGGGAGAAACCACTGGAAGGTCGCGGCTTATTTCAGCTTGGCACTCAGAAAGCCGCATACACCTGATCATGGTGAGTTTCCAAAATTGGTCGGAACAAGCAGGGAACATACTGCTGTCATTCAGACCTGGCCCGGGACAGCCTTGCGTTCCCACGTGTGTTTTTAGTGTTCCTATCTGTAATTGGAATCAGGGAGCCCAAGGAAGTATCATTTTTAGAGGAGAGAAGCTGCGGTGGTTTCCATTAAAAGCTCTTTTTTCCTGCTGATTGCAATTAATTGATAATAAACTGATAATTAATGCTGAAAGAGATTAATTTCTTCTGTGGAATAAGGCCATTAAGGATTCACCACTAAATACACTAAACTTTCTCCCTTGCCTTCTGCCTTGTGGTCTGTCCAGATGTATGTGTTCCCTTCATCTTGTGAGAGCTGGTCTCTCATGTGTCCATCTCCTGTGAGTCCAGGTGGAGCGCAGAAGTCTTGGTGTTTCCATCATTCTCACCTAATTTAAAGCTCCCTCCTTCCCATATTTTATTTTCTTCTAATCATACGTGCAGCTGCCTGACAGCAGAATGGGTATTGTGCTGCAAGCTCTCGATGCTGTCCTCCAAGGCAGGTCAGCTCCAGAAGTGAACAGGCATCTTCTTGATGTGGTTGTTACTGTGCTGAGCGCCCATCCCTGCCCGGCTCTGCCAGCTGAAAGGGTCATGGGAGCAAGTGCTAATGTTTGCTAAGTAAAATTTATGCATTCATCAGTGGGGTTAAGCAAATGCAAATGTCTTCCAGCATTCGGAAGGGCCATAATGTGAGCGTTCCCTACCCTACGGTGTGGGGAGGGAAGGAGTAAACTCCTGTTGACGGGTACTACCAGGAGCAATGAAAGCGAGCATCCCTCCGTGGCCTCAAGGTGAGACCTGGAAGTGTGCTGGCCAAAAAGCCTTAGCCTGCCGAATATACGCTTTCATTCAGAAATAAAGTAGCTTTATGTTGTCTTAGTGCAAGCTCCCTTTAAGTTTGAAAGATTTATAATTTCCTTAAAGTTATAATAATACACCAGAAGTCACTAAATCATCCAGGACGTTTTGGTAAACAAACTTAAGCTTAGATAAAGCCACCTACGGCACCAGCTAAAAACACTTCCTGGGTAAACTCTTAAGTGATGGATTTTATCAGTCTTGTTTTCTGTTTTGACTAAATTTTTAAGCCATTTTTTCAGTGTGACTTGTAGTAGAAAAAGGGCTGAAGGGTCATGCTGGAATAACATACAGAATCCAAGACCCAGACAGCTGTAAAAGTCACCCACATGGCAGAGTTAAACTCTACTGGCATTTTTCCAGCTATTTAATACGTGGTGTTTTCTTACTGTAGGGTCAAACTGCAGTGACTTTCGCCATATACTTTCATCTCATTTTCTGGTCTCGATCTCCGTGTGGACTGGAAAGGTTCACGAGATCATTGATGTGATTTTTCTCAGGAAATAAGCATTTGAACCAGAAAAGAAAGGTCTATCCCTGTCTTAAAATAAATAACTCTTAGGTGCTACAGAGAAAACAGATTCAGACCGTGGGACAGGAAAGTTGTGCGTGCTGGAACTCAGTAGTACCCTTGAAGAGGCATTGATGGACAAAAAGGAGTCCTGTCTGCCCACATGTAGACAGATTCAGCTGGAAACGTAGTCTTTTACAAAGTGGGAAGAGGAGATCTGTGAATTTTTATTATAAAGCTTGTGTATATCTGTTTTCTAAATGAATTGTGTCACAGATATTGACACGGATGAACCTATTCGCTTCTCTCACGTTAGCTGGATGCTTCCGAGTAAGCCATGAACTGTTCAGTGCACAACAGGGGAAGCATTGCTGCTTGCCAGATCCCAAGAGAAAAGAGTTAAGTCCACCTAAAAATCTTCCCATATGGAACTGGCCCTGAGCTTACGGGAAGCCCTCTCAGAAACACATAAGGGTTTTGTAGTGGTCAGCTGAAGGGTATAAGAGATGATAGAGCAAGGGTGGGGGTTTTTAACTATGGGAATGAAAACGCAAAGGATGTTTTGAAAGACCCTCCTCTTAAACTTGCTTTTCCCAGTCCAACAGTAACCGAGCAGTGCTGCAGTAAGTAATGTCTCTCTCTTGGTGACATAAAAACCATCGCTGAGCTGCAACTGTCGTGCTGTGTGTTGGGCTTGGGAAGGAAGGGACGGTGGAGTGATGCTGCTGCTCGCCCAAAGTACCACCAGGTGAGCTGTGCTTAAGGGAGGACGTAAACTTCTCCTGGCGGTGGCTGCGTGTCGTCGTCCTCCTTAGGCCACTTGACCAGCAGAGCTAAAAATATTGCTTGTGGAGCTGGGGTTCTGAATCCTCATCCCTCTGAATATTGTCTCATGCGATGTGAAGCCTGGCTGGCTTTTTATGATCTGCGATCTCGGAATAATGGTTTTACTAATGGAAGGTTCAAATCTCTGGCTCAGTGGAAACTAAATCATCAGTTCAGTAATCTCTAATCATTTTTTTAGCATGACATTTCTTCTTGTTTTGATAATCGGAGAAAAAAAATAAGGAGCTCTGTGCAGTGTGCTGAAATCTCACCAGCCTTTCATCATACATTTAATCCTACACAGCGTGCAAGAGTAAGGGAGAACAGATCAAACTGTAACAAGAGTAGGAATGAACCCAGATTTTCCATTTTGGGAGAAATTCCGTAATTGTCATGATGCTTTTTGTTGCGAATGTTGCAATGAAATTCCAAAAAATACTTTGATTTTGTTCAAGAGTTTTTGGGTTTTTTTTTTAAGTCAGTGGTCAATTTTTCGTTTTAAAGGTCCTGAAACTCTTTTATGGCATTATTGAAATCTTCATTTGAGACGAGATTTTTTAATTTTATGAAATTTGTCATACCCAGGTTTGTAACTGAAGGTCTGAATCCTTGGAAAATCACTTGTCTGTGCTTAGCTTCACCTCTATTCTTACGTCCCATTGACATTAATGGTATTTAAGCATGTGCTTCTCTAAATCAGGACCATCGCTAATTAAAGAAAAGTAATTATTGACTTAGAAAAGAGAAAGGGTGATCAAAAATTTATTTAGGCAACAATTTATGGAAATCATTAAGAATGTGAAGAAGGCATTTTTGCCTTATGGATATTATGTGCCCGAAGCACCAGTAGTGTTTAGCTTTGCTATAAAACACAGCTGACAACATGAGACCAACTTAACAGTTCCTTGTTTCTACTATTTTATTAACTCTCTAAATTAGAACAAGAACCCTTTTGCAAAACCCTTCTGGCACTTTAGAATTTGCAGGAAATGGAAGCAAGATGTACAATCTTTGTATTGATATCGTGAAGCATTGTAGTATTTTTGATACTGAATGAGGTCACAGATGTTTCTGGTGCTTTGGCTACGCAACTCTGGGAGGCTAGCTGAGAGAATTTAGACTCCACTTTCTTGTGATTTGTACTGGAGATCTGAGGAGAAGGACTAAACGTTGTCCAGTTCCTTTCTCGATTGCTGCAGTGATTCATTCCTGTAAAGTTGATTGCACCCCCTGTAAATACGTCTTATTTTTGCTTGAAAAATTGTCACTCGGGCTCCAAATCTGCAAAAACTTTCCTTAGTCCACCTTTTAGAACAACCTGAAGTGCGTATGCTTTTTGAATTTAGTTATGGCAGACTTAAAAGTGTAGGGTGTTAGGAAATAGTCACATTTAGGGGGTCGGGATAACTTTCTGCTGGGCGGAGAGTTGTACAATTGCTCCTGAAACCGTGGTCTGTCCTAACACATCGTACGCACGGTCATTGTGAATGCGATTGAAGAATGGGCAGCCCCCTTCCCACAAGGATCCCGCGATCCTTTCCCACGAGAGCCTGAAATCCAGGGCTGCGATTGCAGGCGATGGGGCTGACTTACCTAGGAATGGCGACAGCGGTTCTGGCCCCCAGGCGTGTGCACCACCCCTCTTCTGGAGGTTGCTGCTGCTTCGGCAGGGATAGCTCGGCTGGTTGCTTAGCAGCTGCCGAACTGCTGCGGGTTTTAAGGTAGGGGAGCGGTGGTTGTGGGTTACCTTTCTGCACCACGCTCGGACTGTGCCGGCTCAGTGCTCGCTCCGCGAGTTGTTGTGCGGCGCAGGAGGAACCTCCCAGAGAGATGGTGGGGCAAGAAACACCGCTGCCGTCGTGAGGTAAGCTGTCCCTGCTCGTTAATCAACTTCCCGGCTAGCTCTTAGTGCCCTCGGCACTGGGATCGAGTGGAACGGGTTGCAGCAGGAGCAAGGAGAACGCTGTCCGTATAGTCCGTTCTCTGCACAGCTGATCCTGCACGCCCTGTCACATGGACCCGTAGTTTGCTGACCCCAACTATTCCTGTCTTGTAAATTTAACTCTTACTGGCTTAATTCATGATAAAGCGAGACTGCAAATCTACAGCCCAGCATTTAAAATTAAAACATCGTGGCTTTAATGACAGATTTACGATCGTTTGACAAATAGGTTTGTTATTTGCGTGGGTAGCGTGTGAGGCTGTATCGCAATGCCCTGTTAAGCGCAGCGGGCAGAAGCAAATAAAGGATTGCGGCGATTTCTCGGTTGTTTCTTACGTTGGTGACTAAACCTTGCTTAGCTGAAGGTCACGCTGGCAGCTTACCAAGAGAGCAAGAACCGCTTAATTGCAAAAGACGGAGAAATTGCAAAGGCTGTCATCTTTTTGAAGATAATTAGACTTGCACTCCTGGTTTTGTTTTTCTCCTTTAGATGAAAAGTAAAATGACATAACCTACGGAAATTACGAAGCATTTATTGTCCTGTGTAGATACCCTCTTTGTAGGCTTGTGAAATAGGGGTGGTTTCTTGTGATCTGAAAGCAGAGTTTATGGGCACAGTACACGGTGTGGAGTTCTCTTAGATAAATTTGACAGAAAATGGCTAGTACGCTGGATTATAGGTTTTACGTTTACAACCACCTTGCAAGCTTTGGATATTAATAGAAAAGCGATGCTTATAACTTTCCTGATAAACAAATGGATATCGCAGAATTGCGATGGGGAAGTCAGAGTAGGAAATGCTCTTTTGCAGCCCAGGTGAAGAGGGCATGGGGTCCAGAACTCCACCAGGTGTAGTACAGCCGATCTGGGATCACGCTTCCCAGCTGCCTTCCCCATGGAAAACTGAAGCGATGCCGTGTCCCCTCTTACACCGTGCATTTCCCTGCTTTCTGTACTGGTTGCTAGGCATCCCTTTGTCGTTTTTAATCCTTGGCCCTGCCTTTGCGTGGCCGTGTAACCTGGAGCAGTCTTAATTCCTTCCCCTGACATCTCCTTCTGATCCCTTGCCCAGTTAGCGGTGCTGTGCTATAGGAGCACACCTGGACTTGTACAGCATGGCTGACATCTGTTGCGTGCGTTGTTGTTTTTCCCATCCTTTTCCTAGGGAGACAGCTGCATGCGGAGCGTGAAGCAGAGTGTGTAATGCTGATAGAGATGATTTTTTTTTTTTTTCCCCCCCTTTTTAAATACGGCCATGCTGTTGGTTTTAGGAAAGGCAGACTGAAAAAGCGCTTTGCTCTTGAAATAGAAGGTGGGGAAGCTTTGTGGAGGGCCATGGTCACTGAGTCGGTGTCCACATCGGAAAAACAGGAGTAGTCTCATTTTTAGGGTCTGCATGGGAGTGCTGAGAGGATTAATGACTGTTCATAAAGTGCTTTGACCTGTAAACTGCTGCATTATTACAACATTTTTTATTGAACATAATAGGCCATGAAGCATTTAGAAGTGGTCATTAGATCCTAAAAGCTTCACAAAGCAAATTACGCTGTGCTGCCATGGTCAGTTCCTTGTCCCCTGTAGCGCTATGTATCTTGTCAGTATTTTAATTGAGGAAATGATATGCACTCAGGAGTAAATCTTCAGCTAGTATTATTCATCATAGATTGTTTTTTTTAATTCAGCTGAAGATTTGCCTGGGGCATCTGACAGAAATTTTGCAAGCTTCAATTCTACCTTCACATCCCTGATTGTATATTCTTCTATCTATGTGGAATCTAATTTCACACTATTTATATGACCATTTTGTAATCCCCATTTGTGCAAAGACACCTTGTGTATGAGAATGCTACGAAATCCGTGTAAGACAGGTGGAAGTTAAAAGCTTTGGATAGGTCTCATAGTGCTGGGCCACATCCAAACCCACGGTTAAATAATTAAAACAGGAACACTAACAGCCGGTTTGAGCATGAATGGCTGTCTGCAGATTAAAACATGAAAATACTACAGAGGCACTTTCATCGCTTTCAAATGTTTTGAGAAGAAAGATGGCCAGATCTGTCTGCTACTTCTGCGCAAATTTGCATTTTCTTCAGCTACCCTGAATTGGTGAGGAGCTTATAAAAATGTGATTCTCTTTGCTCTTTATGCAGGGGAGGAGCTGGATCGTGAAGCGGAGTTATGAAGATTTCAGAGTACTTGACAAACATCTTCACCTATGTATTTATGACCGGCGCTTCTCCCAGCTCGCAGAGCTACCCCGCTCCGATGCCCTGAAGGACAGTCCGGAGGTAAATTATCAGCTCTGTGAACACTGAAAGCACCGTCACCAGCAAAGGGTCGGAAGATACTTTCAAGTATATAGTTTTGATGCGGCCTGGGTTAGATTTGGAAATTGATTGCTAGAAATAAGATCAGGATGTGTTTTCTACCCTTAATGTCAGTGATCTAAAGGGAAATGCCCTGCGAGTTCATGTGAATTAACGTGCTGCTAAATGGTGACCGGTTACAGAGAGTGTCAAGATAGAAGCTGTGCTGTTAGTGCCTTCGATAAGAATTCTGCTATGTCTTTGGACGCTTTTTCAGTGATGTGGATTAATGTTAGCAACTTAGCATTCCTAGGAAGTCATGCTCTTCTAGGGCTGCCACACTGCAAGAGGAATACCATTTGGAATGCTGGACTTGTGTTCATAAACTGAAAATTACTGAAGCTGTTTGTTAAGAGCATTTGCATTAGTGCATTATTTAAATGGTCTTTAAAAAGCTGAAAGAGTGGGGGTTTTTTACCTAAAGGAATAAGAGGTATTTTTCATTTCTTGACTTACTCTCTTCACCTGGAATATGGTGAGCTGGAATTCCTTTGTCTTCTCGCCCGTTGATAATTTAGAGGTTTATTCCTGTCCAAAATAATCTTCTGGAAAGTAGCAGGTGCATCTTGACTGCATCGTTTCAGAAGATGTGGAGAGGGAGGCAATGTAACGCATGGCCACAGAGGTTATTTGAGCCAGGAGAGCATGAGAAAAACTGTTTGGCCTCAGTCTGTCTGTGGGAAGAGCGTGTATCGCGGTGACGGACAGTGCCCATTGCTTCATTTCACAGGTCACTTATCTCCAGGACCTGTAGTTCTATGTTTGCCCCCTACCATCAAGCACAAGTATGGAAAAATCTTGACATGCTGTGTCGGAAGGCTCATGTTGCCTGCCCACGAGATGTGTAGCTGAAAAGGGAAATGAGGAAATTGAGGCCATTCCAAGCATTCAAAGAAGAATCCATCCAGGAACTATAAATCAGAATCTCTGTTCTTTCAGTGCTGAGCGGGCGAGGATTGATTGCTTTTGAGCAACACACAATGGCTGAAATCAGTACCCCACTGAAGTCTGCAGGGCTTTTGCCATTGAGTATAGGAAGTTGATAATGTGGTCCCATTGCTCATCAGAGAATCTGATTTATTAGTTGCTTTGGTTTAATGCAGGCTATTTCTGAAGATAATTTAAAGTTTCTAGTCTCTTAAATTCAGCAGAAGAAGCAGTATTCAGGATAATGAATTCCTGGGTTTATTTTTTTTTTTAAATTCTATTTGAGGCATTCCTAACTCTTACATCTTTATTTGTACAACTGATTTAACATGTACTTTTTCGCATGAGGCTGAAAAATCTGCATTATATCTGAAGCACAGAAGATGTAAAGATGTTGAAGAGCTCTTCTGCGAAGTGTAATTCTGCAGCTGTGTGGTGTCTCGTACTGTATTTTTTATTTTGAATTGACCACATTTGAACAGATGTTTGAGGAGAACAATGTTTTAAACAGTCCTACAAACTCTGGGCTACAATACTGCTTTATAACACTGTCACTGCGAAGCTTTGGAAAGACGTCACTAGCTTCTCTTTAATAAAAGCAAGCTTACTATTATAGAAGGGGCATTGCTAAGTGTATTTTTAAAATCCTCTTCTGCTATTTGAAATACTACTCTTTTGCCAAGGGGTCAGTCTGAGTTGCCACATTCTTAAGGGTTTGCAAGTGGGTGGAAATGGCAGCCAGTGGCTTGTTTGGCTAAATGGTTCTCAGATGTGTTTGATGGCCATAATACAAATGGATTTTTTTGTATGTGAAATTCATGACGAGAGGAAGGCTTTAGCTTTAAGGTATCTTGACAAGGGAAATTACAAAAATCTGCATATCTTATAAAAATAACATTATTACTTTCACAGGGAGCTGCTGCTTTACACATTTTTTTATGTGTGTGTAATCATTGTAACGTTGTCTGTAGTTTGCTGTCCTTCTTCAAATGACAGATTTCCTTGCAAAAAGGAATATATTTCCATAACACTTGCCTATGGCAATGGATAATTTATGGCCTCTCCGGTTCTGAAGAAGTCTCTCTGAACTATGATGTATTAACAGAAGAAACTCTGTTTCTTTCTGTTCCAGCTTGTCACCCAGATGCTGATGGCTTACCTGTCACGTCTCTCAGCCATCGCAGGCAACAAGATAAACTGTGGGCCTGCTCTCACATGGATGGAGGTATGGTGTGAAGCTCAGGCTGTTCCTTGTTTCCTCACCTTAGCAGCAGAGCAAGCCACAAATGTGCTCTCTTGCCTTTCCGGAAAGAGGTGTAATCCTTCCAGACCTACTGGTGTCACTGAAATGCTATCCTAACAGCTTTATTCCCCTCTTGCAGGCACGTAGGTGGCCACAAAAGGTATAGAACAAACAAAATCAGATCCAGTGTTAAGAACATAGGAGCTTTTTTTCCCTTCTTGCTTGGATTTTGTCACCCAAAGACGTATCATTCTGCTGATATTCGCAAAATGAAAGGAGGGGGCAATTCTACTGAAGCAGTGGTTGGGTCAGTGGGCCGCCTGGGAAAGCCCAGTTCACAGCTGAAGTCTCTGAATGGGTTGCAGAAAGCGCCTACATTCTTACGCTCCTTTTTGGCAAGGCGGGAAGTTGCTAAAAGTATTGGAGCTGTCTCAGTTACGGTGGTTGTCTGCCCTCTTCCCCCCCACCCATTTTTCATTTTTCCTACCAACAGCTACAGAAACAATAAATATTATCTGCTCCTGTTTGCCACCACTGTTGGTTAAACTGCTCAACAGAGCCTGTGTTGTGCTTGCGGCGGCACTGTTTGTATATTGTGAATTGCAGCTGCGGCTTTGGTTTCTCTGTTAATGGTCTTCTACCCTCTTAAACAATGGACAACAACAGACCTTGTTGAGCAAGGAGCGCAGGAAAGAATGGGGCTAAGGATGGAGGCCACCTGTCTGTGTCAGCGGTGCTGTTGCTGATTAGTTTGGGGAAAGATCTGCGTGTCTTTCCATTGCCTGATGAGATTGCTGCACACCCGGAATAGAAACAACTATTATTAGACTGTTGCAAATTCATTTTTAAATGGGTGTGATAAGGATTGAGTGCATTTTCCTGCAATTTTCCCTGCTGATATCCTCTTCACCCTGAAATCCTTTGTGATGAGAAAAATCTTGGAAACCTCCTCAGCACAAAGGGGGGAAGGAAGTTATAAAGAAAAATTAAACTATAGAATTTACAGCAACACGGTGGACCTAGAGGTTATGGCAAACTTATTGCACATGCAGTACAGAATAATCTTTCCGATTAACTGAGAATCTTACAAAATCTTACACGAGCACAAAAATCTAGGAATTTTGAAAGTAGACTGATGATTGCAGCGAGGGGTGGGCGCCATGTTTTCTTAAAAAAAAGACATAAAAGGGTGGGAGAAAATTGAAAACTACACTAGTTTTTGGCTTGACAGCATTTCCTCCTTACCTTAGTGCCTCTTCTTGAGCCGTAATTCCACCTTGTAGAGAATTTTTGTAGTCACTTTTGTATTGCCACTTTAAGTACGTTGGGAAAAACAATACGGTTTGCTGTTAAAGGGAGGTGTAAACATGCTCCGTCACGTTACTGTTTGCACCCAAAGATGCACAAATACAGCATTTTTCTCGTTAGTTGGATGGGGACATACGACCTTCTGAAATACTCTTTATGAATTGTTCTTCCCCTTCCTTTCTGTGTGTGCTGTGCCCTACACTGTCCCTCCATGCTGCTCTCCTCCGGGGGCCCCCAAGCTGTGCTGTCTCTGTGAATCAGCTTGAAGTCTCTGCCATGTATGAGCAGCAATAAAATGCCTCCTCACTTGTCCTCAGCTGCCTCACAGTCTCCTGTGCTCTTTATTTCAGATTGATAACAAAGGGAATCACCTGCTAGTCCATGAGGAATCATCCATTAACGTTCCTGCTATTGCTGCTGCCCATGTTATTAAGAGATATATTGCTCAAGCAGCAGACGAACTGTCCTTTGAGGTAAATAATTAAAGGAGCTTACATTCCTTGTTGTCACATACAGAAGAGTGTAACGTGTGCGTGCATCAGGAATATATTCAGGCACTTTCAGAATGTTTTGTGAGGTGAAGCTTAGAAGATGCAGTTAAATATTCGACTTGCAGTGGGTTGGATACAGGGAGGAGTTCAGTCATCTTTAAAATACAGCTTTACTTGGCATTAGCTTCTTCTGATTAAACAGATGCTGCCAAGTACTCTAGCCTGGTCCCTGAGCAGCGGCAGACCCTGCGTAGTTTGTACTGTACAGTGCATTAAAAGTATGTTGTATCTGTTCAGGAAGACTGTCCACATATGTGTGTACGTGGACACAGGCCAGTTTAATTATTCATCGGCCAGTTTACACAACCTGTGTTCCTGTTAGCAAGTCTGTCTCTGAAACCGTTTTTAAGAGCTTCTGCTCTCATGGAAAGTAAAGAACAAGACTGTCAAAGAGTTTGGTACTTAAAGGGCAGGTGGTAATCTAAAACCGTTCTGAAAATCTTACTTTGATGCAGAGGAGGAGCTGCTGTGGAGCAAAGATCTGGAAGATCAGACTCTGGATGTCTTTGGATATCTGGCTCTTGTCTGTTCTACCCAGAAAGCGGCGGTTTATGCTCTGATTGTTTGTGTGCAGTGGTACTACCAACGGAGTGTTCACAGTGTTAGGCAAAAAAGTGTAAAGGAAAACAGTTAGTGCCCGAAGGAGTTTTTGTGATCACATTCTTAGCATGCAGCACAGGAAGTAAAAATAATAGTGATAATCTAGTGCTGCCAGGGTTTTGCTCATATTCAACATCGAGGCAATTATTAGCGTACACCAAAGAACCGCGCTAATCAGAAAGACGTGTGGGTATGTCATCTTCCAGGGTAAAATGCATGGAGTACAGGACACAGGCTGTTTGCCAGTGTCTCAGTATTAATAAAAGCACAAAGATGGTACTCCCTGCTCGTAAATCTCACAGCTCCGTGCCAGCAGGCTAGCTTGGCATTGCAACTGTCACGCAGTCCAACACGTTGTTAGGAGGCATAGAATGCAAGCGGGGAAACCGAGGCACGCGTGGCTTTCCCGGCAGAACAGAAGTGGAATATGACCAGTTGGTTTGCAGTGCTGCGTTCTGTTCCCTAACCCAAACTGTCTCTTTACGTTGAGGCTATGGTTAATTTCTAATAGGCAATTGCACAAGTAGCTGACTGGCGTTTGCTCCCCAATACTGAGGAAAATACCTGGCTTCTCTGCTCACTGTGGTGACAGCGACTTCCTTAATGGAAATTTGCTTTGCTGTTGGCTTGCTCTTCCCTTGAGGAGATCACTTCACTTCCCTGTGTCGCAGCTATCCCTATCTGAAAAATGGGGATGTGTTATCTTCTTTGTAAAGCACTTGGAGATCCATCAATATAAAGCATCTGGTAAAAGTTACGCATTACCGGTATCAATTTTTGCTGTACCTAGCTGCAGTATTTATTTAGGTTCTGCCCCTTCTGCTCTGGCCTATCTCATTTTCTACAGCAGAGGCCACACAGATCTTGACTCCCACCAAGCCAAATTTAGTATTGATTGTACTGATACCCTTTTGAACTATTGCAGTACTACATTTTGTACGGGAATGAGCAAAGTTTCAGAAACCTGCTTGGTCTCCTTGGTCATTTTCCTTCCTGTTGCTGTAACACCACACCACCTCTCTGTTCATTTTCTAATTAAGAGAAGCATGCCTCGGCCAGTTGGCGAACTACAAAGGGAGCTCTTCACTTTTTGCTGGGAAAGGGAATAAGAAGACATGCCTCGATGCCTATGTACTCCTGTATAGGGCACGTAGTAAAAATTTCTTCAGCTATTTGAGAATATTTTCCAAAGTGTTCCATGCTATCACTTATGTCTGCAGTTTAATCAGAATGCTTCCGTACCCTTTGGCAGAGAGCCTGCTGCTTTTGAGAATTGTTTCCTTATGAACAGCTGTATCCTGTGTGTTGTATAATGCAGTAACTCTTCTACCTCAGCGTTTGATTTTACAAAAGCAGATGTCTCAAGATTGGCATGGGTGGAGTTGCTCACAAGTTTTACGTTTTTTTTGCAACGCTGAAGAATGCAGTTACTTGAATTGCGCTTTCCTCCTAGCCATGCTGCAAGCTGTGATTGATGTTGCCAATCTTTTGCAGGTGGGAGACATAGTGTCTGTTATTGATATGCCACCAAAGGAGCTGACCACGTGGTGGAGAGGCAAACATGGCTTTCAGGTAGGCACGAGCGTTAGACATGACAGTGCAACTTAAATAAAGGCAGGAAACTCAGCAGTGTGTGTATCGAACTGCTGTGCCTGCATAGGGTTGCTCATGGATACAAGGAGAGCGTTCCTGCGCTGGTGTAAGAGGACTTCCCCTTCCTCTCTGGACCTGGGCTACAGCAGAGACGTGGTCTTCATGGGGAGTTATCTCCCTGCTTGACTGTGCGAGTTAGGGATAGCCACGACCCTTTGATTGACAGCTGGCCTGACGTTAGTGGAAGCTTACGTTGCATCACCCCCCAAGGCAGCTGACACTTACCCAAATCATCCCATTCCTTCCACTGTCTAGAACTAGATCAGGCAGAACATAGAGGATTCAGAGAAAGCCAGTTGATAAGACACTGCTACTGACTTGGACAAGCCACCCAACTAACCTGTGCTTTCGTGCCTGCATTTATTGTGTAGTGTTAACGTTACTGGTCTCTGTAGATGTTGTAGCAGAGAGATTAAGACTGAATTTTCAAAGATCCTAGACATACCTGGGAATTAGATACCCAAACTTTTGCATCACAATGGCACCTCCCTTCCAAAAGAGTTTTGAGTTTTTATTCCCTAGTTTGGATTTTCTCATCAGGAAATTATTTTTTTTAAAAAAAAGTTTCTATTTACAAAACAAAACCCAAAAGCTGCTGACAGTTGGGGTCACAGACTTTCTACCTCCTCACACTGTAGTGTCTCACATTTCAGCTCCTTTCAAGTAGGAGGGATTTTCATACTGCAGTTGCTGTCTGTGAGTAGGTGGAATTACGAGTTTGCTCTGGAGAGGGTCAGAATTGACCAGACACTTGTATATTTTGGCCTGGAAAGTCTTCTCAAAGTATCTCACATTTTCCCTGACAGACCTTTCTGTGTCAGATCCAGATTATGGCTCCGCTGTCATTAATACCAGGGCTATGTGCAATTGGATCTCCAAACACTACAAATCCCATCTGAATGGAGTGTTAGTTGTACAATTACATTTCTGTCCGATTAGCCAGAGCATGTGAGATAATGGCTTTGGTTGGCTTTATTTATGTCAGTTGTGGGAGTTCAGATAATATCTCGTTTGTAACATCAGAGCGGTGTGGACATACGATACCTGCTCTGAAATTAAATTTGTTTCTAGGGTTAACATACTGATATTTCTTGAACAAAGTTGACTATTGTTCTTCTAGTTTTGAGCTGTGTTATGTCTTTGCGGGACTTCTGTTCTGATCTTAAAAGCCCTAAAGCTGTATTTTGCCGTACTATCAAAAATTAATGAAATGCTTTAGCACTGCTTGGAATGGTCAGGCTATGCCACATTTAACTTCCAAGCGAATCGATGAAACAAACCAAAACTCCTTTGCGATCTGTGCATGAGCGCAGGCACTTTGCAGAAAGCCGACCGATCGCAAGCGTGCGGTGTCCCCGTGCAGGACGTAGGTGCCCTTATTCAGTGCAAGCTCCCTGCTCGCCGCCAGGCTGGCTGGAAGTGTGACTAGATGTGAAGAGCATCCCTGGTGATTAAAGACACAAGGAGCAAGGGACCTCTTTTGCAATTTGTCACTGCCTTCTGCCTCTTGGATCAGAGCAATCCTATTGTGCTTTCCCAGCATACAGATATGTCGATGAGCAAACCGCCTGAAAAGGGGTTTGTCTGTATTCGTGCACAGCCAGTACACTGACACAACGGATCTGAACAGCTGCGGAAATAGAGCACCATATTTTTGCTTAACAGAAAATTAGGGGTGGAATAATCTTGCGTCTGAAATTGTAAGCAAGAGTCTTGCACAATGTGAATCAGATCATGGCCAATGAACCACACTATTGGAAATGCAGCAGCCATAATATATGTTTCAGTAGCTCTCAGGATGTGTTTGCACAAATGCAGAAAATGAAGTTAGCGTGTTTTAAGAAGTTACTGCCTGTCAGCTGAGATAGGGTAACGGACCATCTGCATGCTTTCTGCTCCTGCTGACTGCACAGTAAAGCTGGTTAGCTCAGAGGTGGTTTTCAACAGCTGTATCTCAGTTGACAGGCAGTAATTTCATAAGCTATGCTAACTCAGTTATTACTGCATAAACATATCTCTTTACACAACCATGGGTCTGATTTGCAATGAGGTGCATTTTTCCTGTGAATTGACAGCTTTTGTCATTTCTTTGAGATGTACTTATCAGAGGTTCTCATTTCCATGAAACACCATCAGCTACCAAGAGATGCAAATTCTAGCGTTGTACAAAGAGGGAGAGGGTTTTTTAACCTGTGTTTCAAGTTTAAGGCTCATAAGCTGTGAGTATACAGGAAAAAAAGTACAGTTCTGGTTATTTTTGTGACCATACTGCCTGCAGCAGTGAGAGGAGAATTCAGAGAAGGGAAGTTTCTCTCTGGTGTTGATGTGCCAGATGTCAAGATGTGCTACAGTTCAGTACAGCAGTGTACTTGATGAATACTTAAAAAGAGCATATAGGTGAAGAATGTTGTTATAGTAATATGTATAAGTGCCGATGAAGCTGTGCAACCCTTAGAGCATTTATTATAGGCAAACAATTCTGTTCCCATTTAGGAACAATGACCATTGTAAACATGATAGCAATCTGTTGATCTAGTCATTTTAATTAATAAAATAAATCAACAGAGACTGCCTTGCCAGATAGTTGCGATTCTGAGAGCAGATAAAAGGACAAGGTCCAAAGACCAAATGTTTGGACAGTTTGTTCATGTTACTTCTCAGGTTTTTGCTTTGTGCTAGGGAAGGAGGAAGGTTTTATCAAAGGGACCCCAGCTTACATTGTAAATCATGTCCTGATAGAAGGAGAGCAAGGTTTTGCCAAACGTGGAAAAAAATTACTTCTTGACATAAAAGAACTTACCTGGTTTTGTGTGTTTAAACTAGCTGTGACTTGTGTGTGTCTGGGCAGGAGCACATCGGCTTCTGCGTGACCCCCCATCTGCTCGAAGGGGTTCCTCTCCCTTGTGGGAACGAGCCAGAGGCAGGCCTGCAGACGTCAACGCGAATCTGATAGACTGCAAGCACGTTCCGTTTGAACCGCAGCTGTGCTTCAGCATGGAAGTCACTTTAATCTTTGCCAGCCAGAGCTATCCTTCAGGAATGAATCACCATTTTTCTTATCCTTTGGATTTCTATGTTACCGTTGCAGGTGCCTTTCTCCTAATACCTGATCTGATGACTGCATTGCAAGATGCTTAATCCTGTGTGGAACAAAACAACCCACAAGGCTTCTTATCATTTTCTCTGGTTAAAGTAAAATTATTTTTACGACAATTTTTCCTCAAGCCTTTTCCTTTTCAAAAGCCCTTAGTGAGTCACGGCTTTCATTGTAAGATTGTTACCTAAATTACAGCCACCTCCACATTAACAGCCTTCCAGCTCTCTTTGTTCTCCTCTTCTTTTTCTTCATGCTTTGTCTTTTCAATCAGGAACTCTGTTTCAGACAGCTGAATCGCTAGGGACAGGCCCTTTTCCGATGCACAACTGCCTTTTGATGTTCCGAATAATTCTGTCTTTTGGGTATAGTTTCAGTGGTTGCACTACTGCGCAACAGCAAGCGGCACAGCTGCTGGAGGTGTGACACCAAACGGTGCACAAGCGTGTGCGTAACTGGGGTGGACTGGACTTTTTTGGAATCGGCCTGTGCTTACATGAGCTTGAACTGGTGGCGAATCTGCAGGCCCTTGCTTTCAAGCCCCGTTCCACGCTGAACCTGAACACAGGCTTGAAAACTGAATGGGTTTCCCAAAAAGGGACGTGTTCTGTCTTGGGTTGGTCAGGAGTAAAACAGGCTGGTAGTTGAGGGCATTGTTTTTTCTTGTGCATCGTTTTGTAATAAGTAACATGTATGTGATGTGAACATAGGGTAGCAATTAGGAAAAACGGCCTGGGAAGCCAGAGCACGTTTTTGTGGCTAGCGTCACTTTGGGAACACCAGTTCTTAAATGAGAAACCCGAAGTTTGATTTCTGGTTCACGTGCATTGACTTGGGAGCTCGGTGCGAGGGGCAGCCATCCGGCTGGTGAACGCTAGCGCCTGCGAAAGAGGCGATGTGCCAGAGCCCAGCGGCCAGGTCACCAGTGGCGACGTTCCGCAGCCGGCTGGCCGCTTCCCTTTGCAGAACAGCGCCAGCTGCAGTAACAGGTCGGGCAACGTTATGCCTGAACCGATGTGCCACGAGCCGGCTACTCCGCACGCGTCCGTGTAGGCAGTCAGCAAAAGTTTGCACGGGCAGAGGCGCTCATGCACGTGTGCGCCGGCGTTTCCCTCGCCGGCCCCAGCCAGCGAGCGCCGTAGGAGTGAATGCATTTCTGGAGTTGAGCAGCCACGATTTCTCCCACCTCGCTGTAGGAGCGTGCGTGACCTTTGGGAGTTATGTTCAGCATTCGGCTGCCTGCTAGCTCCGCCGCTCCGGCAGATGGGAATGCTAAAGGAAGAGCTTTTGACCAGCCTCACCTAGTTTCCCAAAGTACAGCTGGCATACCAGTCAGGAATGGATAATTAACATCTACCATCCCACACAGGCAATTCGTTTTGTGAATAAAAGAAATTAGAAGGGGTTTGTGGCCAAGATGTTCACCTCTCTCTCAGAAGAGTTCAGGATCAGAGAACTGAACAATCCTGTTGCCTCCTGTAAGCGGTGCCCCTCTAAAAGGGGCGAGTGCCTTCTCCACAGGAGCTGCACTGGTATGCCAGCTGTACTTCGGGAGGCGAGGTGAGGTGCCCTGCTCTCTGCCCTAGCCACTACTATGTAGTTGCTTGGCAAACAGCATAGTGAAAATTCTACTCGTTAAAGCCAAATAAAGCAATAAAAAGTTGGCGTTAGACTAGGTTTTGCTAGCCTATCCTGGTTTAAAACTAAAAGAGAAAAATTTTTGGATGAAGTTTAACCTGTACTTTAGCCTATGTCAACACCAAAAAAAACGATCAAAATGTCTCAAACGTTTCATTTGCCATTTATGTTGCTGCTGCTTTCTCATTTGTTTGAATTCCCTCCTCGGACACTGAGGATTATTACTTTGACTTAGACTACAAATTATTAGTTACTTTGACTTTTCCCCTTAAAGCCTCATGTATCTTCTAGTTTTAGCAGACGTTGGCATAAAAGTGGAAAAAAGATATAGTAGCTGTTGCAGAAATGTTCGCATACAACAGTAGCTTGTGCTTTCCTTCTTTGGTTAAGGTGTGTGGCGATTTTTTTAACCTTTAGATGACCTTGTATTTATCTAAATATATACTACCCTTGCTATTAATTTTCGTCTTGTTGCCAAATCCTTTAATCCTGGCTCAAGCTCTAATAGTGCCTTGCTACATCTGTTGAGATTAAGTCTTGGACTAAACTGATTTATTTATACAAAATCATGGAAAACTTTCCATGGGAGGAAAAGCAGCATCTTTTCAGTGGGCGGGAATGAGGCGTAAGTTACAGGTTATGACCCTGAAGATGATCTCTTGGGAGTCTTGCAAGAAAAGTTAGAATAAATAAGTCAGAAAATGTAAGCCATCGGAACTGTTACCAGTAAATTAACATCAGAGAGCTCACCAACACTTGCACAAGTAAAAATTATCTTTCCCTACAAATATCCAAAAAATTATCTTTCCCTACAAATGTCCATGATAATTACTGGCTGTGAGTGTGGCAAACACAATACATTGAGAACAGGTACAGCGTTTTATTTGGGAAAGGTTCCGAGATATCTAGAAGCAGTGCAATAACTATCTTGGGTCTTGTTTCATTTCTAAATTCATGTTTAGCGTTGTATATTGCATCCAGAAACAGGTGAAACGTTATGTTAACAATCAAAGGTCTTTTCCAACCTTAATGGTTCAATGATTCTATGAAGGGCAAACGAGCTTTGGATTGCAATATGGGATTTTGGGTTGGATTCAGATCCACCATTTTTCCTTACGGTTAATGGAAGATTGGTGTCCAAGTACTTCAGGTTTCTTTACACATCTCAGGCATAGATGTTGTGGGCCATTAAAAAAAAAGCCCTCAAAGCATTGAGAATGAAAGAAACTATATCACTTCAGCTCTGGAGTCTCCTAAAGTTACCGTTTGTGTGACAGGGCTGAGACTTTCACTGGATGTGTACATTTTTCCTATCTCAAAACTTGTCTCCTGCATCTCTTGCACAGGAAATGTCCAAGAGGGACATTTAGCTGTAGGAAAGTATTTAAAAACCGTATAATGTATTTTGTTTAAATACCTGCACTTTCCGTGTATGTACTAATCGGCCTGTTCCTCGACATCTCCTAGCAAAGCAGCGTCACTGAGCTATGAGCTGCCTGATGAAGGGCCCCTGTACGTGATGCGAGTGTTCGTGCTGGTTTGCTTGTGTTCATTGGCATATTTCTAGCTATAAACCGCACAAAAATCACCGCTACATTATATAGCTCCAGGATGTCATCTCCTTGCAAAATTGGCACACCCAGCTGAGCGAGTGGTTGGGTGAAGCCATACGTTATCTTGCTTGTTGGATGGGTTCTTCAGTTCTGTGAGTCACTTGAGCAGAAGTGTAAAGCATAGGCCAGTCTCAATTACAGGGAACCATAGATCAGAGGAGCAGGGTCTACTGATCCGTAGTGCTGCTGTTACAAGTTCTGCTATGACTTCTGTCATAGTCTTAACAAAAAGCATATTCCGAGTTTTTAACATTAAGTATGATGGATTAGAGTTTGTCCTCTTAGTTGGACAAAACGTTGCCTTGCTGGATTCTGGGGGAGATGGGAAGGAGAAGGGATCTGGTACTACTATTAACTGTTGCTTCTCGTAGGGAATTTGGATTAGTTTCAAAGTCTGGAGCGTTCACCTGGACACACTGTGCATGACTCTGCTACTAAATTGCTTGGAGGTTTGTGGGTGAAAATCAGCTCTGGTAGGAAGGAGTTTTGGGTTTTTTTCTCTCTCTTTGGAGACAAAAGGGAATTGTGTAAGATGAATAACTAGAGAAGGGACTGTTTGCCAGACTCACAGTGCTGACTGCCTTGTGGCTCCAAGGAATTTCGTAGATGCGCTAACATGACTGGCAGCAGTCCTGGCCCGGTTCTGCTGTTCAGATGAGCTGGGGGCCCATCCGCTGGCTCTTTGCCAGGCATTGTTGCAGCACTTGACCAAACCGTGGCTGCGTGAAGTGACTTGATGCGTTCAGCTGTCCACATCACATGCCTGACACGGGACAGGAAATCCTGCTTCTGGCTCAGACGGGGTGTCTCGGAAGGGTGGTGGTACTTGAATTACAGGTCACAACACAGAAGCTGTGTTGGGTGAGGAGGTAGGATACGAGGGAGAAAACGGTCTGGAAATACGGACTAACTAAGGGTAAAAGTTGCCAAAGGCTCTGGTTTGGCTTAACTTTCCCCTGGGACGAGAGTAAGGAGGAAGACGCTGTGAAGTGGAGAGAAGGTTGGCATGCTGGGAAGCATAGAAGTCCTACTGGGTCACATCTTAGCCGGAATCATTAGACAGTGAAAGGGAAATAATTTCACTTCTCCCCAGACATGGAGACTTTTGAGAGGCATGTGAATTTCTGCAGGCACATCCTATTTCGACCAAACTTTAAGATCCTTCCCATCCTCTAGTCTCTAACCCTTATGCTGGTTTAGACAGTCTCTCCCGCATTTCTGAGTTAGAAGGGATGCAGGGAAAAATGCTGCGTTAAAGGTCAGTGCAGGAACGCTGCAAATTACCATTTGAAAGCAATCGGTCGCAGGACCTTCCTGTGAATCGGGCGCTTGGAGGTGTCTTCCTTGTCGGTGATGCTGGCAGCAGAGAGGCCGCTGCATTCAGTGGATATCAAAATTTATTGCATAGCACTGCCTCGTGGCAGCCCAGGGTGGCTCATTGCTTTTGAAGCTTCTTCAAATACTTGCTAAGGAGAGTCTTGCCTCTGGGGTTTGTTTCTGGAACATTCTTTCTGTTTCAGCTTGGTTAGCAGATCCACAGATAAATCCTAAGGGTTAAACAGCTTGTGCAGTACGTTTGTCAGCTGTTCCCTCAAGTCAGTTTTCAGTCACGGGTACGTGGCACCGTTCTCCCTTGTTCCTGCTGGTAGGGAAACTGAGGCGCAATGGCTGCCCTGGCGTGTCCACGTTCAGAAGCAGATACGAGAGTACACACCAGGAGTTCTGGCTCTTGTTAGAGATTTTTTTGCTACATCGTGCTGTTTCTTCTAAAAATACCGGTGCTTATTTCTAGTCGAATTACTGGCTTCTCACTTACCCGTGTAGAACTCATTTTGCTCTATGTATATTTTATTAAACTGGTTCTCAGTTCTCAGACTGAATTGAATTCAATTTAACTAAAACCACACTGAACTTTTTCTAGCAAGATTTTTAAACACGCTTAATTTGAATGCTTCAGGAGTATCACTTAATACTCACACTCATCAGATCAAGCGC
Organism: Scopus umbretta; assembly: GCA_013400535.1. NCBI lineage: Eukaryota > Metazoa > Chordata > Aves > Pelecaniformes > Scopidae > Scopus > Scopus umbretta. The sequence goes on from VZTL01000271.1 coordinate 38,952, forward strand.
GTGCAGTAAGGCTAGGACACAGTAGAGAGCTTTGTGCGTCGAAAGCATCGTCTAACTCATCGTACGAGAATACGCATTTTCCTGTAATGGGGCTATACAGACATGCAAATATATTGGCCCATATTGGATTTCAGTTTTCTAAAGGAATAAAACGTTAAAGTGCTTGTGAATACAGTATTTTGACAGTGCAAAAAGGTCGAGTGTTGGTGAGATTTGAGTGCAGAGAATTGAGATGCTGGGAGCTGAAACATCTTGCTCTCTCCATTAAATTTCACGTTGCAGCCAGGTGCAGGAAACCCAGCTAAAGTCTTGCTGTCTCTCTCTCGAGTTCCACTTGAGATTTACGGGTGCGTAGCACACTTGTCCTCTCCCCTCTCTGTTGCAAGCTGAGTATCTCTGTCCTGTGTCCCAGGCTTAGAAAACAGACTTGTAACCATATTCTACAGACCTGATTATTTGGTTTGTAGAATTCTTGGCTGCATCATTTTGAAAGATTATTACTCTTAAGCTGGTCATTTTAGGTTGGATAATGTTATGGAGCATCAGGCAAGCAGAGTTCAAGGAAAATGTTTAACAGTTGCTGATTTAACAGTTCAGATCTTAAAAACAGTACATTCGATATTCTGCCTCTCTTTCTGTTTTTGCTACAGGTTGGATTTTTTCCTAGTGAGTGTGTTGAACTAATTAACGACAAAGTTCCTCAGTCCGTGACCAACTCTGTGCCAAAACCAGGTACGTATATTAAGTCTTATGGTGCAGGGAAATAAAATGGAGTTATCTTTTTGGTGTTCCATGTTTAATATCTCCCTTATATGTATCATGTTATACTCTGTGTGTTGATCATCCTTTGTACATACCACGTTATCCTTTCTGTGTGTTGCCCATCCACATGTTACCTCTCTCTGAATAGCTGCCACTGTTGAATGTCTTTCGTCTCCGGTGTTCCGTAAAGCTAGTATCAGTGTCAGCCTCCTGCATGATTTGGAAGATTTTAAGCTTGTAAGAATTTAAGATTCCTTCAGCAATCTGTAACTAGTGATTCCATGCAACATCCCAGTTCTTGGTGTCCAGAGAGTGTTGTATGTTAGGTATTTCCATAGGGAACATACAGGTGACCCAAAAATGTTTATGCTGACTTAGATGGAATAGATTACTTAGGTACTGGATGCTTCTTTCTGTTTGGGGATTGAGGGAGAAAGTCGGATATAACAGAACTTGGAATCCTAATTGCTTCTGCTCTGGGTATATGACTCCATCTCCTACTGCCTTCTGGACAGTTGTGTATTGTATGAAGTACAGGCAAATTAACACCGAGCTCAGCTGAAGAAAGGAACAGTAAGTAGAAAATGAGATCTTGGATCTGATGCTACTGTCATCCCAGTATGCACTGGAAGCGATTGCAGTTAGATCTGCTGGCATAACTGAGATCTCTGCAGAATTTACTGGTGGTGAACCTTTTGTTTTCTTCTTCCCATTTTTTAAGAAAATGTCTATGTATTCATGTATATAAAGATGTAGCTGCATATCTTCTGTATCAAGAGAAGCAGTTTGAAATTGCTTTCTTAAAACATTATGCAGCCTGCAAGTTGAGTTGGAAAGCTGGTTAACTGGTGTTCTTTTCATCTGTTTTCTCTATTTTAATGATGCTCCTTATCTTCTAAGATTGCTGACTTGATAGTTTTAAAACAAATAGATGTGATTCAGAAGTCTGACTTCTACCAAGGGAAATGCATTTTATCAGATCTTGTGTTACAGCTTGGAACTTTTGGTTCAGTGGTAAAAAGTCATGAACAGCCTAAGATATCCGTGCACGGCATTAATCTGCATGCTTCAAAGAGCTGTCAGTTTAGGGAAATAGTTTTCTCAGCTATTGGTATCTCCAGCCTTTGTTATTCCTGGGAACATGCAAATGTATTTGCTAGAATCAGTGTCACAGAGATCACCAGCAATTCAAAGCACTGCAGCAGGTGGTCATTCCAGAAATCCAGGATCTGCCTTTTGTTGTTTGAAGCTGATCTCTAAATACTGTGATCAGTCACTTCTCTGTACTCGATCAGCTAAAGCACGGAGACAAGGGCAACTTTAAATCTAAATACAGGCCAGGCTGATAGATACAATCATAAGCAAGTGTTTATTATTAAATGTGGCTCAGGCAATTAAATGTCATGGGCTGCTAGCGAGTAGATTCTTGCTATGCTTTAATGAGAGATAATGAAGCAGCATAGATTAATAGATTCTGTTTGGCTCTAACAACACACTAGGGGGTGGAATTCCTTTCAGTCCTGGGAAACGTTTTTATAAAGTTGATACCAAAAGCCCAAGTCCTATAAAAAGTAGTAAGTTGAAAGATATTGCCAAGTCATGAGGCTGTCCCTGTTGACCTTCCCTGATAGTTGTTCTCTCTCTACAATTAAAGGCAAAACACTACTCTAGAAGAACACTAATGAGCTTTCAGATGTAAGGCTTGCTAGAACGCATGTTACAGCTGTTTCTGTAATCCTTCCCTGCTCTTCCTTCGCACACAGAATTTATGATGCCATTTCTGTGTAGCATTATGCTTTCTATTTTTTTCCACCTTGGGGAGTAACTTGTATGGTGGAGGCAGAAGTCTGGAAGACTCTTCCTCGGTTGCGACAGAAGATGTGACTTGGAGGGAGCTAGAAGGAGTCAGGGAGGAGGTTCCCATAGTTAAGGCATGTTGAAAGTGATGTTGGAGAACTCGAGGAAACCTATCTGCCTGGAGGAGAAAATGATGTGAGGAATACAGAAGGGGTGAGAGGATGAAGGGGGAGGACGGAGTTTCAGTTTCCCGGGCCGGGTTACCACACAGCTGCACAAGCCGAAGGCCTTGTCAGCACAGTCCAGGAAGGTGGCACGGGGGCAGAAATGAGTTGCTGGAGCACCCTGAGCGGCTTAAGTAGCGCTGCTGCGAAATGTGAAATTGGATCGTTCCAAGCGGTTCCTCCACAGCCTCGCTAGGAATCGCATTGCTGGGGTAATGCGGAAGAGCTTGCATTTTCCTCGCCCATATTCCGTGCATTTTGTGCGTTCTCGTCTATGGCTTAAACACGTAGGGTATTTCTCATACACTTACATGTCCACATCAATTAATTTCCTCCCTTTACCTATATTTAAAACATCAGATTGGCTTTTCCCAAGGCATAGAGACTTTGCTAAAAGGAACCTCTCGGAGCTTTTGTCCTTACTCGACGTTAGCAGGGCATTTCATCTAGAATTAATGTGAGGTTTTAGATTTGGGCTTGATAAGACGTACTTATCAACATGCAGACTTTATTTGCTTTAATCAAAATATGATGTGTAGAGCATCTAGGACATTTTGTATCTGCAGCTTAAAGATCTGCAGCATCTTTGCCATGAAGGAATTTACAAACACAGAACTCCTTGTGTTGTTTAATTGTCCATAGATTTGGCTGGGTTGAGTAATCTAATGAAAAGCAGATGGAAAGCGAAGAACTTCCTGCCCTGCGTTTTTATTATTATTTATAATTAGAGGTTTTCATATGCAGAAGTGATGGGGGCAGCATTTTAATAGAACCGTAAAATACTGCCATGGTCTATAATGCAGTACAAATAATGACTGGAGTTCAGATGGAACTGAAACACAGGGAATGGGAGAGGAGGGTTGGGTTTAAGTGAAAACTCTCCTTTTGGAAGCGATATTTTCTTTGACTGTGGAAGTACATGCTTACACCAGTAATAATGCAGCCACTGCCGGAGATAAATGAAGGAAAATGGACCCTACAGGAAAACTGCCCATTTTATTCAATTCTGAAAATTCCAAGTAATAAGAAAGAATATTGGTTTTGCCTTGAGTCACTTCTGAAATAGATTTGACAATGAAGTTTGGATTGTCAAAGCTATCACATCGCAAAACACTGCTAGGGGAGAGATGTGTATATAAGTGTGCACGCGTGCGCACGCAAGCTATCACCTGAAAATGAAAGCCTGTTTCATTATCACTTAACAAAATTGTTTGGCGTTTTCCTTTTTCAAACTCTGTACTCATGAGAAGGTCATATGAGGAGAAGAAGGGGTGCTCTGGAGGTCTTGCAGTTACCTGTTGAGTGGTATTTTCCCTTCAGGACTGTACTAAGCCCGTGCCCCTTTTTTTTTCATGTTCAGTGCTGTCAGAAAATGCGTTTTTTTCAGGTGGGATGCAAACTGATATCCTGAGTGTTTCCATTTATGTAAAAAACACTCTAAAGATCCATGAAGGTAGTGTGGGCTCACCAAATGCCAGTTTTCTGGAGCATTTGCCTTTCTTCAGAATCCTTCCTGTATTCTTACTCAGATACAATACTCTAATGATAAATTCTTAGCCTAAATTATTATATCGAATTGATCTCTAATGTTTCATAGCTAATGCCATTTACTGACAATTTAGCTGAGATTCAGTACTACAACAGATGGAATCAGCTCGTATTTATAAAGATTTTTAAAGAGATGAAAGGTTGCATTTGAACTTTCAGATATTCGGTGAGAAGCGAATCTTTTAAATACTCATTGTGCTGCTTAGAAGGAAAAAAGTTAATAGCTGTTTTGTTTTTTCCTTGGAAGTGAACATTTGGGAATTGCCTGTAGATTGTGGCTGTGTTTACTCTTCTCATTCACTTCTGTTCATCTCTGGTTGGTCTTTTCTGGGAACAGTGTGTGTGTGTGTGTGTTCATTTTGTCCCCGCTCAACGTTTTGGCATAGTTAACAGCAGCATGTCTCAGCTATCTGTCTCAGTCTGTTCTGTCTCATAATTCTGGATATTTGTCGTTTAACAATATTTAAATCACGTATCGTGCTTCACCTCGTACATGCAATTTGTGTCATGTCTTTTGCTAACAAGTAGCACCTTGCTGTGTACCAACTCTTTACTGCAGCGTGCCTTGGCATGAGGATTTGTTTGAAGGTTTCTAAACACGGTTGCTGCTGGGGAGCATCTGGTTTCAGTGGGGGAACAAAGAATAGAGATGCAGTTTGCAGTGGGACACTTAGAGCTTAAGTGAAGAAATGGGGGATAAGAAGGTAATGTTTCCCTTTTTTTTTCAAAACGATGAGCATTTTTAAAACTCTGGGGTCATTCTCACCAGTTCTTCAGTCTTGCTTAGGATAAAAGAATGAATAACCCCAGCAGCTCTGCCCAACTTCATGGGGGATTCTTCAAATTCCTGTCTCGTCCATTCATTTCATTTAGATTTAGCAAGTAAATGTACTCTTACGATATGCAACTAAGGACACATTAAAGGGTACTTGTTAGTGTTACAAGCTGTTGTACACGAATAATTTCTTTTTAAACATAAATAACAGATCAGTCTGGGTCAACACGCCAAATACAGATAATCCACTGCACTTCAGGAGGATTGAAATTTAGGCCTGGATCAGGCAACAGACTGTTCTGACCTCCTGAAGACTCTGGTACAGCCTGAAAGAATTCATTTTAACTGCAAAAATGCAAACCAAGTTATATTCGTTGCGTTAGAGCTATTGCAATCATAGCACTCGTAAGTGATCATGCCTGGTTTGAAACAGGCTAGTTGCTAATCCCTGGACAAAAAGATCGTGGTTTTTCGTTTGGTTTGGGTTTGGGTTTGTTTTTCTTTTAAATAAAAATAAAATCAGGAAGAATGAGGTGCAAACAGCACTTAAATTCTGCAGATGCCTGGGTTGAACAGCCATTTGACACTGACGAGTGCATAATGTCTTAATTAGTGTTTTTATAAGGAAAATTTGGAAAGATAAAATGTAAGTAATTAGTAACAGTCCCGTTAATCTTACGTAAACAAACCAGTCGTTTGGCGTTCAACATGCAACTGTCTCATTAAAGCTAAATTAAATGAAAATTTGATTGAGCCAAGACAGGTATCCATTTCCAGCGTGGACGCAGACAGGGAATAAACATACGAACGTGCCCAGGGCTGCACTACAAAAAGTGCACTACACAAAAGTGTAGTTTTTGATGGAGAAGACAGAAGATGTGCTTTCAGTATTGACAGACCTAAGGACCAATCCTTCAAGAAACCGTGTTCTCTTAGCTCCTCTGGAGCTCAGGCAGAGCTGTGAGCGGACAAAGGTTTCGGGACGAAGGGTCAACAATGTGAGTGTAAAAACAACTGAAGGAGACTTGCACACGTCTTTGAAACGTGCTGCAGATATTTCTCCGAGGCTCTGAAGGCCACCGTGATTCAGCCTGGTGGGCTGGGTGTTCAAATGGGGACTTTGGCAGGACAATGCCAACTTGCTTAAACCCCGGATTTGAGCTGGTCTGATCTGTGGGGAAGTTATTTCCTGGATTTTGTGTTGTTTTCTCTTCCATACAAAAAAAAAAACAAAAAAAAAAAAACAAACCAAAAAAAAACCAAAAAAACCGTTTTAATACTTGGGGCTGAGGCAGCAAGAGCTAAGGCTCTGCCTTCTCTGCAATTAATGATTTGCAGGAAGAAATCCTTTTATCAATAGGAAAACATAGCTCTGAGACAATTTTTTTTCTTTTTTGCATAGAATGAAAAACAAGAATATGCAGTTGTCCACTTTAGCACCATTACAAATGGAGAAAAACAAAATGTGTAAGGAACCGCATTACGCAAAATGTAAATTTACAAATCTGAGGGTTGTTTTCTTTTGTAAGTGGTTGGCATTGTCCATCTATACAAAGAAATGTTATATCTTCCAGCCCTGTTTCTGCCTCAACAAAGTATTTAAACATGGGCTTAACCATAAACACATGCTTAGCAGACTTTGGATGTAATGCAAACAAATCCTGGGCTTCACTGTGTTGCTCAGCAGGGATGGGCCTCCTGCTAAAAGTTGAAACGTGCAAAATCTTTGGGGTTTTGTGGAGCTGGGACACACTGCCTGGGGAATTCCTGCATCCTAATGGATTTCCAAAGTGTTTAGGAAATAAAGCACCAAACAACTTGAAGGATTGGGTCTGTGGTCGTATTTTGCGCTGTGCACAGCCTAGCTGAGCTTTATATGAAATTAACCCATTTTGGGTGCGTGTTTTAACCAACTTTTTTTGTTTGTTTGTTTGTTTTTTAATTATACATTCCCAGTCTCCCCTGCCCACGGAGCCCGTCCAGCGTCCTGGAGCTACTTCCCCCCTTGTACGTTTTCATTTAATTCCTTTTTACTTCTTTCAGTCTTTCTCTCCCTGTCTCTCTCTGCATCTCTCTCTTTTTGTTTTCCCTTCCTCTGTAGATGCAAGTCAGTAGCAGGGATGCTTTGCAGGATATGCAGGGAAACCAAAACAAACCTTTAGTCTAACGTGCCTTTTAAAAAGCTCTTTGGACATAAATCAACACAGCAGGGAAACAAAGCAACTGATTCTAACTCTTTTCTGTGGGAGATGATAGAATCATTCTGAATCAGTAAAACCATAACTGAAAGAAATTAAGTGCCAGGCAACCATATCCTAATGTCAGTTTGAAAGAAAGAGAAGTGAAAAATGAGTGATGGAGAGGAATTAAACATGGCCCTGAAAGTTTGTTAAAGCTTGAAAATCTTCAGAAGCAAAGACTCCTTTTTTTTTTAAAAAAAAAAAAAAAACAGAAAATGCTGTTTGTGCTTAGAATTTCACAATGCCCAGAGTGAAACTGCCAAGTTACGTGGGAGCAGCTTACTTATCCAGAGAGTCCTGCTTCATGTTGCCATGGTCTTTTTTAGATCCTGCTAGTGCTAATCTAAACCTCATAGCAATAACCTAGCATCGGTAAAATTGGAGACTGTTTCCATAGATTTCACATTTTTTACAGTAAAGGTCTCATTTACACATATCGACTCCCCCCCGGGCTGTTGTTTGGCATTCATAAATCAGTCTTAAAACTGGATATGCAAGTACTGTAGATAAATAACAAAATATATAATGTGTGTTTGTGTGTGTATACATATACACACGTATAGATAGGCTTTCCCCATGCATGTACACACTTCCAGCCTGTTGGCATAGAGACGTGCACTGATACCCTTGTAACGTGGGAAACAGGCATGTGGTTCCCATTTACGAGACTTCCTCCAGGAAAAGAATAGTTATTTGACAGCAAACTTCCCGTTTCTGGTGTGAAGACTCAACTTTCCGAGCAGCTTCCTGAGCATGTGCCAACATTATCAAATGCTCTCCAGCCAGAAAGGTAGAGACTGCAGAGAGGAAGGGGAGGAGAGGGTTCGTATCTCAGGTATGATCGCGGAGAGTGCGTGCGGTGAGGCTTCTTGCGCCGCACGTGTCCAAACCAACAACAAGGGCCAGGGAATATTTAAACTGGGGTAGAGTTTTTAAGAATGAGGGCAAAATTTATTGCTATGACTGGCAGTAGCCACTGATAAATAAATAAGCTGCCAAAAAGTTTGGGAGGAGTCAGGATAGTGAATGCTCTTAAGATCCAAGGAGTTTCCTTTGGACATACAGGTATGGAGAAAAGATTTTTCTTAGGTTTTTTTCCTCTTTTATAGTCCGGTTCCTTGACTCCATGAGCCCTTCAAAGATGCCTTTCCTGCTCAGGATCAGTAGCAGTTAACTGCAGATAATAAAGGCAGGGTTGGGCTTTTTGCCCTTTTTAACATGGATACAAAGAATGGCCAGATTTCTGCCTGCGTAATGCAACCTGGAAGGTTAGCACTCGGAGTCGCTCTCCTTTTAAGCTGTTTGTGAGAAGAAGAGTTCAACACTAGAGCAGCTACAACGTTTCTGCTCAAAGGTATAAGGCTTATTAGTGGTTCTGCTTGTTTTTCATGTGAAATTAATTTCTTTTGACAGCCATGTCCCTTTGTGAGTCATGTAATTGCAACAGAGACTAGAAACTTGGCTATCGCTGCGCACAGAGCACCGCTAGAGAACTCATGTGCCACATCCCTCACATGCCTGAGCGCTCCTCTGTGGTCTGCACTGGTGGTTCTTGCTTATAGTATCTCTCTGTACCAGAGATCATGGTTGCACGTCTTCTGTTACTAGTAATTTAGGAAGGTACTGTATGTATTTTTTTAAGTATGGAAGCCTCGAGGTCCTGTTCAGACTTTGCTGGTGTTAGGGGGAAGTTACTTTCTGGGCTCATGAAGCAGTTTTTAGACAGTAAAGTTCTGGTTTGGCCCTCAGCTTCCCCAGACAAAATGAGCTGAGATCTGAAGAGGGAGGCAAGGGCTGAAACACGTTTTTGAAACTGGGACAGTGCCACTGAAAATGAGCTCTAAATCTTTAGTCTCCCAGCCATACCAAAGACCATTATTGTGCAAGCTGCAGCTATGCTTAAAATCAGTAGGCATTTGCCAACCTAAATGGAGATCTATTTTACATAATTTTTTAAACTCTTTTTACAGTGAAAACCCTGTTCACGGTGACACGTGCGCATAATATGTGTGCTTGCACTGGAATTGAGAATTAGACTGCATACGCTGTGGTCACACCTGAGCCAGCTTTAAGGCCAGTTGTTGGGTACCTGTAGCATCCACCTTCAACCTCAGCAGCTCAGGTTTTCTTGGGATTTGGATATTTACTCAGCTTATTTCATCTCACCTCATCTTTTTTGCTATTCATCTTGTGAGCGTGGCATATCACTCACTCAGACTTCTTTCTGCAGGCAGGCATTGCTAGTTAAGAATACTTCAGGTCTAGAACATGCCAGAGAAGCAATGCCCTAGAACGCGTAACGCTGAAGTCTGGATTTCTCTAGCACTGTTTCTCTAATTGCTGTCTCTAGAAATTAAATTGCTAGTCTCCTGCAGTTTGTTCCAGGAGATGTTTTAACCTTGTCCTTTCTCTTGCCTTCTGTCTGTCCCTCTGCCCTCTTCCCACCTGACCTTAATTATGTGCAGATTTGGAGATGGATAGTGTAAAGCCTGGTTCTGCATATGTTACAGAGGCTCTGAACCAGTCCCAGCTGAGCTCAGGTAGAGCCCATTATGTACAATCAGTCTCTCAGTGTCCTAACCAAGTCTAACACTGTACGTGATAGCAATAACCATTTACTAACACCCTAGGTTTGGTTACAGGAGCTAGATGTAGTTGAAATAGTCTATGATTCTTTTTTTTTATATTAATACCTGTTGGCTAGAAAAGCCAATGCCTGATTCTAAGAACCTGCCTTCTCGCAGGCAGATTTTCTGCGAGTGATTTCATTCAAGTCAGTGAGTCCAAATCTTAAGCGTACTGCTTAACAGGACCGGGTCTTGCAGTGTGAATGCTCTGCAGTAGCTACGTGGCTGTTAGTCTGTGTATCACAAATTAGCTGCTTTTTTTTTTTTCTCCCCCCGACTGCTGAATTTCTAAATATAAAGTGTTCTTCTTTTCCCAGGCTTCCAATTTGTGCCTCAGAAAGATATATCCAAAGAGTGTGCCAAACCCTGTTTGACCATGTTCTGGAGGAAGGAACTTGCCTGAATAAGAGAGAAAAGAAATGTGGTTAAATACTATCGTTTTATGGCAATGTAAATGACCCAAATGTGCACCCAGTATAGCTGAAAGCAACTGTGTTGTGTTGTCATTGTCATTGTCATGACAACCGCTCTATAGTCGCTTTTCAGACCTAACATCAGGTAAAATGAAAGTGTTCTAGTGGAACTAAGGAACCGAGAGATGTCTCTGGTACATTTTAGGTACTGGAGTAGTCCAGTTTGACGGTCAGTTATTGAGCGGTATTTGGTAACAGACACTTCAGTTTTTTTGTTGCGTTCCATCAGATCTGGACTTTTGTTTTCCTGGAGCTCCTACGTGCTTTGAAAGTAAATGTAAGTGGAATTTTAGGAGAGGCTGAGTGGCAAACTGCGCTGGTTTTGTTTTCCAGCAGGCTAGGTCAGGGCTTTACAGTAAGGCAGGCAACACGTGATGTTTCCTGCCAAGTGTTCGGACAACGTGTTGGCCTGTTATGTCCCTCTGTTTCATCTAGTCCCTTTGTGTTGCGGTTGAAATGAATTTGCAGGGTAACCCTACCTTTCACAGAGATCATCCCAAACTATTCTTCGGGTAAAACAAATAGGTTAATGAGTATTTGATATGGAAGTGATGCAATAAGTACAGTCAGAGCTCACTTGGGTCCTGCTGTCCCCAACGCTGGTATCATCTTTCACTTTACTAAGGAGGCTAATGTTTGTGCAATTCAATGATTTTAAGCGCTCGGTAAGTGGCAGACATCTTTTCTAATTGTATTTCAACTGACTGCAAATCTTCTTGTGGTTGCCTGTGTGTAAAGCTCTGCCTCTGCTGAAATCCTTGTCTGGATTTCCCTTGTTGCCTTCTAAAGTCACCAAAGGCGGATTGATTTTTTTAACGAGGCTTTAAGGCTTTATTTTACTCCGGTAGTAAGTGTTGTATGCTTCTTTTAAAAAATAAAAGAAATTTTTTAGCAGTATTATTTTGCTGGTAGTTTGCATCTTGGATACCTTAGGAATGCCAAACTTGGTCTCCCATAATTATGTTGCATTGCTTGCTTTCAATGCAGTGAATTCTGATAAAGTGCTTATTTAATCTGAATTGCTCCAGTAATTACCTGTTTTTAGGAGAAAGGGATTTATTGCCGTGACTGCCCAGGACTGCGCACAGCTATAAGACATGCTATTGCAGCGGTTAGTTTTTTTAGGTCTTTAAATTCTTGCACAGAATTGAAGTACAAATCAAAACAGCAGCGTTTCCCTGTTAGTTTTTCATTTCCTTGGAGTCTTCCTTTCTCTTTGCTCTCCCTCCCTTGTTTCAAGTGATTCTTCCCCCTTCTTTTTTTCCTTCCCATTTTTTTTTTTTTGGCAGAAATAGGAAGGGACAAGAACTGTGGGCTGATCTGTGGAAATGCTGCTATATACAGGATTCATCTGGTCTCCTATGAAAGTCGCACCATAAAATCTGTGATTCTGCCGGAAAGTATGAGTTCGAGAGAACAGCTCCCTAGAGCCTGTGTGCTAGGAGCAGATACTGGGAGAAACTCTGAATTGCAGATCCGGTGTTCACTGGGCAAGTGGGCGTGGGTATGCACGAGCACCCCTGCAGCAGCACCACCCTCCAGCCCTGCCTGGGGGAGTGAATTTGGCCAAAATCAAATTTTGCTTCAGCAAGCCAAGCAGCATCGAGCCGTGCGTCTTGTTTTGCTTTTCCAGCAGTAGTTTGGGAGAAGGAACCGGGCAGGCCTGTGTATCTGGGTCTGCTGCTCCAACGCTCCCTTCGCGATACGGGGGCACAGTCGCCCCGTGGCTTTCCCCAGCCAGCATTTCCAGTGCCATTCGTACAGCTGAAGCCGTCAAATTACCTTCTGCACGCCCCAGACCCCTTTTGCAAGAGGGCAAGTTTTCCATACGTTTTCCTCTAGCGTTGCATGAAGAGCCACCTGAGGATTGCTGAAGTTGCTCCATAATTTATCATTTTAGGAAGCTGCGAGAGAGGTGCAGGTACATACGGATGCAGATGCCAATGAATAGCAGTTTTGGGAGTCCTCTACCAAACTGGGACAAGCAGTGGATTTACATGGAGCGTAAAAAAAAAAGTTCTCAAAGTTAAAAAGTGTCAAATATGTTTTCTGCACACTGCAATGAACCTCTGGCTATGGGAACATATTTTTCTTTGTAACTTACTTTTAAATTGAGCCTTCAGTGGCAAATGTGAAATACTTTTCCTGTCCACCTGAATAAATTCTGTAAATCTTGGCTAGCTCATAAGTGAGAGGCGAGCAAGAATTTTGAGTATGCCAAGCAAGTTCCTCAGCATACATAGCATTAGGAAGTAAATGTATTTTTTTTTTCTTCCTTCTTAATCCTTTAATCCTTTGTCAGTGCAGATGTTTTCTGACAGTAGGCGTAAGAACCAAGCATGCATTTTGGCAGTATTTTTGAAGCACCCATGGTTGTGTTTCTTACCCACAGACTCTATTACAGAGTTTTTAAGTAATGTTTGTGGTGGATGCAGTATTTTGTTATGTTTCCTAGGTGCCATGGAAACACGTCTTGATGGGTATCAGATATTTGTGAGTAAATGGGTTGACAGTTTCTGCCAGAGGTCGGGATTTGAAAGCATGGAGTTCTCCTGGTGGAAGAGAAGGGATTTGGGCATTACTGCTGCGTCCGAAGGGTCCGAGGGGAGCAGGGTCAGAGGCAGAGGAAGTTTGGCTGGGCAGGAGACTCCATGGTTTGGGCAAGGACTGGGAGAGAAGTCTGGACTGAACCAAAAGGGTGTCTGCGGGCTCTAGGGACCCCGGGTGAGGAGAAGGATGCAGTTTGGTTCTGCTGTTTCGTTGCTACCTCCTTTTCTAGCCGAAGTAAAAAGAGAGTTTTCTCATCTGTTACAAGACCTCCCAGCCCCCAGGAAGGGGAGCCTGTGTAATTTCAGAAACAAACGTCAGGTGTGCAAAGCACGTCCTTCGCAGGGAGAAGTTACTGCCCATGAGCGTTGCCTCGGAGCCTGTCTAATCATTCGCACAAGTGCAAACGGAGCGGAAAAGGTGATTGCTCCGGTGACCTTTTGGCTGCTTTGTACCGTATCAGTGACAGCACAGGTGCAGGGCCTCAGTGAATGAGGCCTCTGTCTCCAGCCTCAGGCCAGGCTTGCGCTCATGTTTTTCCTGGCATAACTGGGCCTGCCTAGAAGTACGGAAAAGATAGCACCCAGAGCTGACACAGCTTATGTGCCAAAAACCCCAAACCCAACAAAAGCACCCTGAACCCCCAGTCGGGGTGGAGGCGCAGCTGTCCTGGCAGAAGAGCCCTTTTGTCAGCCTAGGTTCTGTCACGGGGAGTAGCAGAGCTCTGCCAGTTGAGAATCGCCTTCTACCAGCATATCCCGCATCTCCACTGGGAGGCACTACCGGAGTAATGACAGCACTGGGAATCAGCCTCGAGACTCCTGAAGTCGCAGGGAAATGCCCGAAACACAGGCAGAAGGAGGAGACGGACGAATTTCTGCATTCCCTGTAGTGCGGTTTCTTCCTTGTGTGTGGTCGCTCATCGGCTCTGTGGCTTTCTGAAGAAGTTGAACCCATAGACGGTAGCTTCAGGCTTCCCGCGTTTGGACAGGTCATTTTGTGGCAAGTCTTGGCCCTGTTTCCTGGGGAATTTTAATTGGAAAAGAGAAGGACCAAGCGTGGTGTATGGATCTGCGCACGGTCTGTACGGATCAGTTCAGAAATAATTACGTAGATCAGTGTACTGTGTAGGTAAGAAAGAGATGTCTTGGTGTTTCTGTTAGGGAAAGACGGCGTTTGGGGCTGGCATGCTTAACCTTGTTTGAGAGGTTGAATCCACCAAAATAGGATGACTACTTGTGAAGTAACGCGGTAAAACTTGGCTGAGCGCAGGGCTGTCGGAGGCACCCATGTGCTATTAAGGCCAGCTTTCTTTTCACATGTTCTGTGCTGCTTTCTCACTCTGCCTGCTCTCCACTTAATTCAGGTTGGGGGGGTTTGTTATTTTTAAACCAGATATTTTTTCTTTTCTCGCAAGCTCTGTCAAAATGGGACTTAACTCTAATAATAGTTGGCTTGAGCAAAACTCTGCAGTTATGCTAAGAGCTTTGAAATCATGGGAGAAGGTAGTTCATTCTGCTCTGCTTTTCGTCGTCTTTTCTCCAGACTAATTCTGTAAATTAGTGTGGGAGCCAAGTTGTGGCTTAGAAATATTTTCAGGCAGCTTGAACCTTAGATGATGACACATAGCTCTGGTCTCTTCTTGCTTTGGCATATGGATTTATCAAAAGTCATGCCCATGCCTATCTCAAATCTCCAATTAAATCCTGGTCCTGGTAGGTTCACAAAGGCTGAGCAGCTACACCATCACCTCTCTGTGTGCAAAGGAGTGGTGCTTGGGCTCTGACTCCATCTGTTGTTCTGATGCCCGTAGGGATCAGTGATGTTGCTACATTTTACAAGAAAGTGTCTGTGTGAAACTATAAATTAAAAGCGAGTGGAGCTGGAGAACATACGCTGGCAAATCTGTCATGTTTGTTCGGCTTTCTCGGAAGGTCTTGGTTTGGGCACAGCTGTGGTGTATGCTTGGGAGGACCCTTAAGTGAACACGTAGAAATGCATATTGCCTGCTGCTCGGACAAGATCGGTGGCATGTTTCCACCAGAAATCCTACACGGGCAGCCAGGGGAAGACTACTCCTCTTCCCCTCTCCGTCTCCCCAGGTCTCTCTGTCCTCCCTCCTTTTCTTCCCCTCTCCCTGACAGTGAATTTGACTGCTGCAAACTGCAGATCATAACATTAGTCTGGCCTTTAGGACTTGCTTCGCTAGCTCGTGAATCAGCCCGTGTCTGTGATTAATTCAGAAGACTTTGCTGATCTGAAGTTTCATCTGCCGGATTGCATTTAAGAGCTTGTGTCAGTGCCGCGCTCATTCTTCTTCAGGGTTTAATCCTGTAACTGCAGTGGGAAGCTTGCATCAAATTCTTTGACTCGTTCTCATGGGAACTTGCTTTTGCTAAAGGAAAGGCAAGTGAAAGTCCTCTGTTGTCCGCTTGGCTATGTGTTACATCATTCCTAACTGTGCTTTTACCTTTGTAAATGGAATGTTTGGAATATTTTTCTTGCAAACCTGGACAGCCATGGCAGACCATAGCTACGTCCGCCAAAAGAGCAAGTCACCGCTTGATCATCCAGGTACACTGCGACACGAGATACCTTTATGTCAAACCTGGTGTCTGTGAGCACCGTGAATCAAATCAAATCATTCTGAGGTTATCCCATGGCAGGCTATTGCATGGTGTGCTGTTCCCTTGGGTTTTGTTTTTTTTTAATCTCCCAGTCTGCTTTCATCTAGAACCTCACTTTCTCCCCCAAACCCTTTTTTTTTTTTTTTAAAGGGGGTGTGTGGTTTTTTTGGGGGGTGTCTTTTTTTATGTTTTGAGAGTATTTGATTGCAGGATAAATCTAGCTGAGTAAGAAGCAACATTGAAAAATACTGGCTGCCTAACTTCTAATAATGGCTTGCAGCTTCCTTCAGTGGTTAAATTTGCAAAACCAGAAAGTGGAAGAAGCTATGGGGTATTTTAATAACTTTTTTTTTAGGTTATTCTGCCTTCCCAGCGCTTCTGTCTGAAGTAACTTTTGGAGGATAGGTCAAACTTCAGAACGCTTCGAGGATTGAATTTGTGACGAGAGTGTGGATGAAGCCTTTTTGTCTGTGATTTCAAATGGTGGGCTTGTTGGCTGTGTTTAAATGATAGACGTTCATCATCTAACTCTTCTGTGCCACTGCAAGCTGGTGAACGCGTAAGCGGCGTAACAAGCATTAAGTGCTTTTCTTTACAGGCAGCAAAGTGCAGGTGGGGGAAAGGTGTGCCCCTGTACACCACGTAGGAATATACCTCCTCAAGCACTGTTGATCATCCGAGCAATCATTTTCAAAGGTAATTCCCAAATCTACAGTTGAAGGAGCTCTGTATTACTGGTGATGCAGCTGTAATAGTCCTGCTCCGATTACCAAAAATAGGATTGTGCGATCCCTGGCCTTAGTTTGAAACTGTGCGCCAGCAAACTGTGCGAACCTGAACAGTTTGTCACAGCCTGGTTAATCAGCCTGCCCAAGCCTGGCCTACATTGAAAAACAAAACAAATTATGTAGGGACCATATAACACATCCTGCCAGTTTTGGGTAGCTGACAGCGATACTACTCTGCAGTCCTGTGTGCTGTGTTGCTATTTTGAATTGTTGTATGTGCATTTTGCATGTACATTTTGAATAGCGTTGTTTCTGTTGTGTTCATTCCCCAAATGAGGAAGATTTTACCAACTTCTGTCAATGGCTTCGATAGGAAGAACGTTCCTGGAATGGTGAGTTGGTACTAGGCAAAAGGTTTTGTATTCAGAATTGTACATAAGCACATATAAAACCGAATTTAGGAGTCATGCTTGGCTGCTAAGGAAAAAAGTAATGTGATGGTATGATCGTTGTCCAAGCAAAACAATTCCAGTAATAAATACCAAGTATAATAGCTAGCTGGAGAACAAGCATTATTTGGAGATGTGAGTTAGCAAACGATTTTGAAAATAATGCATTTGCTTGTGGAGAAACTGTGAACACCAAAAGAAACGACTTTTACCCTCCTGATCATCAAGATGTCTGCATAAATAGAAGCGGATTCCTCTTTAATCCTTCTGACCCTGAGGTCGTCTGGCTTCTCCAGTGAGCCCACATTTTAAAGTGTGTGACAGCAATTACCGAGATTGATAAACTGCATCGCAGCCTCGCACGAACTGAGGAGCTCGGGGTCAGCATGGTTAAACACAACGGCCGCAGTATTTATTCCTCAAGCACTCCTCAAATGCAGGGGACGCCACCAGCTTCACTGGCAGCAGAAGAAGGCTGGAAGGCTTGGCTGAAGTTGCCCGAGACCCTCATGGCGTTTGTCCCCGCGGCTGGGTGCTGGCCTTGGGGTGGCCGAGCAGGGGTGCCACAGCTGGTAGTGAAGTCAAGTGACGGTGTGTTGTGCCTCCCACTCTGGAGTGCGGTGTGTGCCGATACAGTTGTTTTTTTGGAGCTGGGCTGTAAACTGTAAAATGATCCGCGTCATTTGGCTTTGTTTTTAAATAGCAGAACTCCCAGAGAATTTTTAATTGAGTGCTAATTGAGTGTTTTTCAGTGGTCTGATCAATGCGGCCACTCAGAGTGGCAAGTGGCATAACTTCTGCAGCACTGTAATTAGATTAACAGAGCGGACACCCCGGGCGCAAAGTGACTCGGCTGTCCCCAGAGCTCAGGGGCAGATGGGGCTCACGTGTGCGTGGCCCAGCCCGTGTCCAGTCTGCAAGTTTGGACACGCTTCCACCAAAGCATTCAAGCATGCTCAGCACCTCCTCCTTCCTTTTGGACGTGCTGAGACAGCCTTTTAGCACGGACTCAAGGATTTGCAGTGTGAAGGGGTGAGCGAGAGACCCGCGCTGAAATGGTGGCACAGGCGTTCCCCTAACCTCTGCAGTCTTTATGAAACTGGGCTTTGGCCCTTACTGCGGTGTTCCTCTGGAGTTTTTGGGCCGTGAAGGTGTGCAAGGAAGGAGAAAGCCATGGAGAAATGAGCGTAGCTCTCCTGTCCCCGTTCTTTGAGCCTGTGTGTTTTCCCAGAGGTTGCTCGCAAGCTAGAGGAGGATGGCAAGCCCGGGTAGCAGCCTGATAACGGAGGCTGACGAGAGGTCGTGGGTTGCGTTGAGAGAAACCAGAGGTCTGATATTCCCCAGATGGAGCTGTGCTTCGCTTTCCCTCCCTTTCGGATCCTCTGCCCGTTGTCCGCTGGTGGAGCGGGGACCGCTGTCCGGCCGAGGTCCAAAGGGCCACCAGGGAGGGAGCGAGGGGTGGCGGGCAGGGGACAGGCGGCCCTTGCAGGGGACAGGCGGCCCTTGCAGGACAAGGTGAGGACAGGGGACAGGCGGCCATTACAGGGACAGGCGGCCCCCGCAGGGCACGGTGAGGCCAGGAGGGCTGGGGACAGGCGGCCCCCGCAGGGCACGGTGAGGACAGGGGACAGGCGGCCCTTGCAGGACAAGGTGAAGACAGGGGACAGGCGGCCCTTGCAGGGACAGGCGGCCCTTGCAGGACAAGGTGAGGACAGGGGAGAAGCGGCCATGACAGGGGACAGGCGGCCCTTGCAGGACAAGGTGAGGACAGGGGA
>VZTL01000271.1:58786-127511 GCA_013400535.1 Scopus umbretta
CGCTTGCTAATTGTTTTACTTCTGTTTCCCTTTTACAAATCTCTAACTTCAGATTTCTGTTGCGCCCTTCTACTCACTAGGTCCGTAGTTGTAAACTGTTTTATTGGACTTCGTCTAGGGTCATGGGTGCAGAGCAAGCCGGAGCTTGTTAAAGGGAGCTTCTTTCATGTCTGGGGTGATTTCTGTCAGGATTCCCACCCAAATCCCGGAGGAGAAGGAATTTCAGCTTGCAACCCCCCTTCCCACGCACTCAAGTATGCCCGCATGGTCCTTGGGCTTGCGGAGATGTGAGATCAGTGCTTCCTGCTCACATTTTATACCTAGCTCCCAAAGAGGCAGCTGACAGATGGGAATGTCTAGAATTTGAATTTCAATAGATTTTTGCATGTCGCTTTATCTTTTTGTTTTCCCTCCCTCCCTAGACTGGCACTCGGGAGGACAAGGGATGCATTCCTAAGCGTTAATATTATTGATGCTGTTGTTCAGGAGAAGGGGGCTTCCTGTTTAAAAATGCTAGTCCTTTGTTTGCTGGAGCCCCAGGGCAGTGAATGCACAGTCTGAAAAATAAAATTCCCAGGGAGAGTGGTTACCGTGATCATAGTAGATGCTTTGCAAGTAGCCATGGCTCGTCTGTTCATATTTGTTCAGAATACCTCCTAGAAGCGATAGTCTGTTTTAAGGATTAAATGCCCTGCAAGGATCTTATTATTTATGACAGAGAAGACGGGAGGCCTTCCCTTTCCACTCTTCCCCGACCTCCTTTGTTCTGGGCACCACACAGGCATGATAAAAGAGTCTCGTTTGAAATCAAAGCTCTGGACGGGTAAGATAAAGGGGAAGAATAAAGCGAGCGAAACAATACAATATCTGCATTCCTAAGTCTTGGAAAGCAGATTTAGTTCATCGCAAATCCCCAGACGTATTGGGCCCAATTTTCATTTTCAGTAAAGCTTTTTTACACGTCTTTAGATGTGTAAGGAGGATGTATGGGAAGATGGCATTTTCATCCTCTTTAAAGCTGTTGTATCCCTCCAGTGCTGTATAAAGGGGCTGTAATGTGAATGGGGCTGATGTCTGTTGTCTTCAATATTGTTTCCACTCCAGGTGAATGGGAATTCTGCTTCCAAAGGCAAAATCATCTCAGGGCTTAATGCAGGTGTCAATAGGTAAAGTATAAACAATTTAGAAGGTCAGGGTTGTAAATAGAAAAAGAAGCAGAACGATATCAATCTTGGGAGAGTAGGTTACTGTAATTTGAAAGCAACCGGTCTGGGCTGTAAAGAGCTGCCCTCTGGCTAGTGAAAATGGAGATAGGCATCTTTCGTGAAGGGATTGGGAGAGCAGCAGCAGCGTTACTTGCCATACTGGGACTACCGCATACTTCAGCAGAGTCTGTACGCTGAGGATTGAAGTAACGGCTGTGCCATGTGGTTTAAGAAAAGGGAGGTAGTGTGCTTTGACCCGAGTCCTCTCCTTATTCCAGATGGATTGCTCATGTCCCTTCCTGAAGGGTCCTTCCCAGTGTCTTCCCAAGGCCTTGCATAAGAGCAAACACCCTCTCGCTCCAGGATTGGGCTCCATCTGCCGAACTCCTAATTATTCAACTTTTGTTCTTTGTTGACTCACGTCAGATCTTTTTTCATTGCTCGCCTCCTCCCACCACCCAAGCTGGAGCACGCTGCCATGCAAAACTGGAGTAACTTGACTGCCGCAGTCACTCCGGTTATCCTGGTTTAGCTGATGTCAGGATTCAGCTGAAGCGTTATTTGTGTTTGAATGACTAGGGAAAGCTCTGGGCTGCATGCACGGGTCCAAAGTATTTGATGTTATTCAGGGTTGGCTTGGGTTACTGTCACGTTTTTGGAAAGTCTCCTGCAGCACTGCTACCATTTGTAGCAGAAGTAGAAATAGCGTGGGTGAGGCTCAAGCAGCCATGCTGCAACTTCATTTAGACTGTTTTGAAGCCTTTTGATCAAGGAAGGATACTGCATGCAGCTGGCGTTTGAATAAGGGAGGGCAAAGGCAGTTTGCCTTCAAGTAAGTATGAGTTTGAGAACAGCCGAGTCTTGACTTCTCTGAAGCCATGGCCGCTGTAGGCAGGACAATAAACATTTGGTTTAGATTGTATTAATGGGAGGTTGAGGTCAGCCATTAAGAAACTCACATCTGTAGGGATAGCTAGCAGCTCAAGTAATTACCAATGGCGAGTGTGTGGCATTTTCGTCACTGCAGACTGTTGAGTTGGAGAAACTTCTGGCAGGGATGGCTGAGGTACAGTTGTACCTGCTCTGGTGTCACCTAATGGGTTAGGTGGCATCTTGGCTCTTGATTATTCACCCCTCTCTTCCTTATTTGCAAGTATCTGGAGAGTATCTGACACACAGTCACCTGGTTGACGTTGATGCTTACTTGGTTGTTGACGTTGATACTTACCTGGTTGTCCTTAATGCTACTGCGCCACTAGAAATTCAAGATAAGAAATCTGCTAACCAGTAACATCTTTCACGGGACACAGTGCATTGCCTTCGGGCTTGTTCTAAAATAGGGTTTCTTGTCAAACTGTAGGAATTGTCCAAGTATTCGAGATATGTTCAAGTGACAGCATCACATTCTCTTTAGTGCAAATTCAGTGTTAGATGAAGGCCTTGGTACATCTTGGTGTAGGGTGTGCTTGGGCATGCAAGGTCAGATGATCACTGTGTCCCAAAGTGAACATGGGTGAAAGACCGACATTGTCTCTGTGACGGACAGATCTGATGTTTAGTTGTGCTAGTGATACAGTTACCTGAGTCAGAACATTGTTTTTCAAGAGGATCATTAATCTCCAAGATAAGCAAGCTAAGCAAAAGGACTGTGTTTAACTCTGCTCCGGCACATAGAGGTTTAACAAAATGTGGTATGAATGAAAGAGAAAAAAGATACTGCAGGTGTCTGTTGCTGTTTTTCTTCTAGCTGTATGTTTCCCAGTTTGCTCCCCTTGTCTCCCAGTCCTGCTGTTGGCCTTGTGACCTCTTTTGTGTCACCCGAGCTGCCGACGCTTACCGCCACCTGCGCTAAAGGCCCTCATCTGTATCGTTTTGTTTTAAACTCCCTCTTGTTTTCCAGTTTTGGTGTCTGATAACTTGTTTCCTTAGAACTAGGGCCCCATCTATTACTATTTCCTCACCTCCACTTGCAAGCCCTCAAGGCCCTTGTGTTACCTAACCAAAGCCCGTCCCTGCTGCATTGTCACTAAGACTGTATTAGTCAGTGCTGCTTTTTTTTTCCAGATACAATTCAAATGTGTTAACAGAATTAATAAATTGACCTTGTCAGCCCTTGTACCTTTGAAACCTTTCTCCTTTCTCAGATAGCCTTCAGCTAACTGATTTGTATCTCCTAACCATATACTGCTTCCCTCAGGGTAGGTATGCTCGTACTTCAGGGAATTCATTCAGAGACATCCTGTGCTCTGTTTGTTCAGGAGGTCAGGTTGTATTATCTTAATGCTCCCTTATGGCCTTAGAGTCTATGAAAAGATCAGGCATATCTTTGGCCTGGAAGGTATTGGCAAATTTCTTGGTACCAAGCTTTGCTGTCTGTGGGCAGGTGACATACTTACCCATCTAGCTGACCTTGCCATTACTGTTCTTATCCAATTACAAATTAACAAATTTGGCAACGAAGAGCATGGAAACAGTTTTTGTCGTTGTAAATAGTTCATAGTTCTCATACGCATTTTTCTCATTGACATAAAGAAACCTTCTCCAGACAGTTCAAATTGTAGATAATCCTTGTGCGTATCATTACAGATGCGTGCGTTCAGTCAAATGAATAATGCTGAAAGCAATCGATGCTGCTGGTCAGCTATGCTATTAGCTTTTCAATTTGCAGTCTTCTCTCCCTGGAAGAGGACTAATTAGACCCAAATGCAGTGGAAGCTGACAGAGGTTGTTGTATAATCTGGGCATGAAAATGCCCCGAGTTGCCAGGCTGGTAGATCTCTCGATGCCAGATGTTCCTGTGCGAACCGAAAGAAGCCAGTACTCCAACTGGAATCAACGGCTGAGGTTGGCAAGGACAGGGAAGAGTTGCAGTTTCGTTGAGACTATTGCTTACAGACACTGCCCAAAGGACGGCTCCAGAAGCCTGGGCAGATAGGGAATAAGCGTGGCTTCCTTATTGCTAGACTTCGTAAATAGGAACAGCAACATCACTTCTCAGTCTTGATGACCTACTTTACTCTCCATGTGTATGGTGATAGCTGGAAATATGTGCTTATTCTTGGCTGGTGCTTGTCATCATAGTTAATTTTAATGGTTTTAATCGAATGACACCAAAGTTAATCACCTTTAACATATTTCATGGCTTCTTATATCAGGGAGGCCAGCCTTAACTGATGTCAGCCTGGCACAAGATAAATGCTGCAGCATCAAAAAGCACGCAGCATTTTCCTTTTCTTTTCTTTATAGACCAAATCATTAAGTACACATTTACAAAGGTTATTGGAGATAGAAGGATATTTTTAAACTACATCTGTGGAGTTTTAAAATCTCTCTGAAAATCTTTGTGACCAACAAGGGAGCCCCGTGTAGAGATTAGCGCAGTTATTGAGGTGGTGTTGGTTGGTCCTTCTTCAAAACCAGCATCCTGTTCAAGGACTACAGGACGGTGCTTGGTGGTGCGTGGTTCCAGATTCTGGTTGGGTTTTTAGGGCTGTATAAATTAGCTTCCAAAATAGAATCTGCTGTGGCAGGAGGAAAGGAGTAAAGTGTCTTGTTGCTAAGGAACATGACAGAGAACTGGGAGATGTGACTCAGTTCTTGGCTTGGAATAATTTCTCTTCAGTAAGATGTGGGTCCACAGAGCATGTCTTTCTAACTGTGAAGGGATGGATATTAAAAAATATTTACCGAGGTTTCAAGGAGGGGCCGAGATAACTGATGCTGTGCGGGGAACCAGTTGAACTCTGCTCGCACAGCTGAATGTGTTTGTGAGTGTTTGCAGAATCAGGAGCATAGGACATACGTGGCAAAACCAAACGCGGCTTCTCATCTCCTGATTGCTGGTACTGCTCTCTCTTCAAAAGAGTCTGTTGCTGCTCTTTCTCTCCCCGCAGTAGAGTTTAATTTTAGAGGAGAATGGGTCTTGAGGGGCTAATAGCCTGGAAAAATTTTAGTTCAACTTGCTGTAAATCTCTCTTCAGAGAGGATGGATTTCATTTTTGTTTTGTAATCCCTAGCTGTGCTTTTTTTATGACGTTCCCACACCTTTTCCCATCTTTGATTTTGTGACTGGATATTGCAGTTTGTTGATACATTTTAAACTACGCAGCCACACGTGTTCCTGCTTTTGACCTTAGCAACGTGCTCTCCTCGCAGCAGGGGACAGCTGGGTTCTGTAGCCTGTAAAATCACTGTTAATAACAAGAGAAAAACACGCTGGCCATGTGCTGGGAATGTGGGTCAGCATACACCCTCCAAGATTGTCTCTTAGAGTCAAAGTTTACTAACCCCGCGTTAGGAAACATGCTGCTGCCAGCGATCCTGTGAAGAGGATTTTATTTAGGCATGAGTTCAAAAAGCAGATATTAGTGATAGCGGCAGGAGATGAGGCAGGTGTTCTTTATTTGTTTTCCCTCGGCAAGGGCTAAGAAGGTTGCAGGGGGACAGGCAGTGGGTTCGTGAGGATGTCCTGTAGGAAGCTGCTGTGACCCTGCTCGGAATATGTTGCTGGGTCACCGTACGCCTGGATGTCCGCTGAGCGAGCGCTTACCTTTCTTGTCCACATAAATGCGCAAGACTTTTGTCTGCATAAATGTGCAAATCTGCCAATGTTTGCTTTTCTGTTCTTTGTTTCCCCTGGTCTTTGAAAGGAGGCAGGGGGTGTGTGTGATGGGAGATGCTGTCCTGGGCTGCAGGGTTGACTGTATTGTATTTTGTTCTCAAATCCTTTGCATCATGGGGGTTTTCTTACTGAAAAGGGAGAGAAAATGCACGCGCAAAGTAATTTTGGGGACACGGTAAGGCTGCATTTATTAAAATGCTTCTTCTTGGTCGGCATGATTCAAAGCCAAGGAGTCAGGAGCCAGTGCTCTTTTCCATGCTACATTTCCTTTTGTTGCCAACACCTTGGGCAATTGTAATTAAACATTACATTTTAGAAGTGGTCTCAGGAAGAGTTCTATGGCCCAGACATGATACTTCTGCAGTTTGGGCCAAGACATGTGGTATCGTTGGACTGTGCTCTTATCTTAGGGGCCTAAATCCAGAGTAATTGCATCGCTGTCAAATCTATACCGGCTCAGGAGGGATCCGAAGTTGGCGCTCCGTGGCTTGGTTGTGCCTCAGCGAACTCGGCTCGTTTGCCAGCAGGCTGAGGGTGTAGTTTTGCAGCGTGTTGGCCTTGGCAGCGAGCTCGGCGTAAGAAGGTCCGGTTTCCTGCGCTTTGCTCCGCCACCCCCTCACTTGGGCTGCCACAACTGCTCGAGCTCTGCTGGTCGCAGAGCATCAGCCGATTGTTTTTAATCCGGGTCGCTGCGGTGACTTAGCTCGCAATGCAACCCCACGGAAAGGTGTAGGGGCACAACAGGAGTGCCACGATGGCCCGCGAGGGCAGCACATTGGAGGAAGACGGAGGCGTCCTCGACATATCCTAAGAGATCCCCATGAGCTTTCAAGTGGGTTCCCCACGTAACCCAGGAAAAGCATCTGGTGCCGAACAACAGCTGTGAAACTACTTTGAATCAGCTGATGGCTGACGCGTTTCTCGGGTAAACAAGCCGCATAAAGTACATCCTGACATGCCTTGTCAGTCTGCGGCATTAGGGTGAACAAGCCCTGCTTTTAATGAAGTAATGGTTATTTAATAGTTTTTATCAATGTCAGGGGAATTTTGGGCCTCGCTCATGCTACAAAAGCTTGGTGGTATAGCAGCAACGGCATGCTTTGATTGACAAATGTTCCTCGGGGAGGTACAGTGTGTGGCAGCTTCCCAAAACCACAATAAACTGCCTGGCACAAGTATTCCTTTTTCTTCCCTCCCTTCCCTCCGTATAAAGGCTTTGGCCAGTGTGGTTATGTCAGCTAAGGGTGTGATATTTTCTCTCACTCCTAATTGACACGGTAGTGCCAGCAAAACTTCACAAGTACTCCAACCTCAGGTGGGGGGTTTTGTTTGGGTTTTGACCCCCCCCCAGTATCGCTATGCTAGATGGACAATTTGACTTTGCTCGTTCAGGCCAGGGTATTTAGCCAAACCTGCCTTTCTGAGGAAAACTAGTCCCTGTTCCTTCTAGGAAAGCCTCTGTTTCTTGGTAAACAATTTGTGTTATAGCGGTTTAATCTGAGGTGGAAAGTAATATGGATAAATGTTAGGGGTTTGGTTTAGTTCTGTTTGCCTTTCAGTTGGTAATGCAGCAGCATCTCTGACTGTAGCAACCATGCAAAATCGTCTGGTAGTAACGCTGCTTTATCGTCTGAGTTTGCGTCACTTGTCAACCGGAACACCTCACGTGGAGACACAAACGGTGAATGGTTCGGATTTATCATATCCCCACTTTATGGGGGGACATACAGAGGAAGGTAGGAAAGGGCTAATTAGTTTATTCACGTCTCCGTAGTTTGTAGCAATTTTTGATTTGTTTCTGGTCTAAGCCCTGTGCCTTGTTTCCGTAATTTCCTTGCATTCACTAATTCTGTTTTTTTCAAGATGGACACATGGGTGTGGGAGCATGGGACCACTGCTGGCGCTGCAGCCTGAGAGCCCTGCTTGCTGGTGCTGTCACCAGTGGGACAGCGAAGGCTTGGGCCCAGGGTTTTGGAGCTGAGAACACTTATTCTGCGGGGTTCTTGGTGGCAGCCTTGGCACTTGTGCTTATCCAGAAACAGGGACTGTTGTGCTAGCTTCATCTAAACCGAAATGCATCAGAAATTAAGTCTCTCTTAGGACGCAGCGCTGGTTTGAGGGTCAAATGATGCCAGAGGACTTGGAAGCAGAATAGAAAGCATTTCCTCCTTTTATTGCTATTGCCAGAAAGACAGCTTGCCTGACAGCCTCCTGAGCCCTTAGAGCTTATCCTTATCAGACACCTACTTGCTTTTTTGTTCTTTTTTATAACCTGTCAGCAAAGAGAGGACTGCTTGGATTTTCTCGCTGTTCCCTTTTCTTCCCCACCCAGGAGAAGCCTAACTCCTATCAGTGAATCATTCTTGCGTAGGTATGAAACTGAAGTCGGTTTAGCCCGAGAAACTCTCCTAAAGGGGAGGCAGTGATTCAGGGAAGAGCGGTGCTGGAAACTGCCTTTAACCGAGGAGTTATTTTTATTATCTTAACCTGTACGGAGTGGCTTAAAGGCAGGGCAGATTTGTTGTGTTTTAAACACTCAGGTCTCCTTTCTGGTTAATGATGTAAAAAAGTGTCAGTGCCAAGCAAAGTACATCCTTGGATCACGGAAGTGTACCCGTTGTGCCTTTTTTGTGTTTTTAATGCCTGAGGTGACACCCAAAAGTCACTTGCTGACCTGGTCACCAGCATTAGTAGAATTCCTGCAGTGCGGGAATTGGATGCGTTTTTCTCCATTTGAA
This sequence comes from Scopus umbretta, assembly GCA_013400535.1. Lineage (NCBI taxonomy): Eukaryota > Metazoa > Chordata > Aves > Pelecaniformes > Scopidae > Scopus > Scopus umbretta. The sequence continues at coordinate 67,351 of VZTL01000271.1, forward strand.
ATCCATTATCAGATGGACTCATTTTTCATTAAGTCAAGCAAGATACTTCATGCAGAACTGTATACGGAGTCTGTGAAATGATTCAAATGAATACAGAAGTATTAGTAATTGCTTTATTTGTCTGTTTATTTGACTGTTGTAAAAGCGTCTGCCTCAGGTCTGCTACCTCCAAGAGCATGATCGCAGGAGCCCGAGGGTGCTACCCCTTTGAAATTCCACACAAGTCGGGATGAGGCTCTGTCTCCCTTTATTCTTGAGCGAGGCTGATAGGAGATGATAAATGAGCTGTTGCTTTCCTGCGGTGATGGATACAACCAAAATCGATCCTAACTTTGTTTGGCGTGTCAGCACAATCTGTTCATTTATTGTGTGTAATTAAAAAAAACCCGTCAAACTGAAAACATTCCTTTAATTAAAGCCCCCATAGCCACAGTTTGTCATGCTCAGTGCTTCTGCATTTTGCTAAATGATTCGGGTTTGATTGTTGAGAACGCAGACATGGAGTTTGTTGGAGGTTTTAGGATTTCAGGGATTCAGATGTATTTGGCTGCTGCAGGTCAGTGTGGTGTCACACTGCTAAAAGGGCTATCCAAAAGCAGGACTCTGCTCTGCTTACATGGATAGAAATATGTTAAGGTCACTGGAATCGGGTTTGTTACAAATAGAGGGTCTGCATCAGTACCTGGTAAAATAGAAGGAAGAATACTCAGCTGTTTAAAGGGATTAAAGCATCACGAAGCATAGCATGGTATAACCTTGTTCTCGGGACGAGGTTTTTCATGTTTTCTGGTTGAAGAATACCCTGTCCGCCTGTATGAAGCAATACTGCATAAATCTCTCTTTTGCCGAGTCCCAGCTTCCGAGGCTGCTCACTGAGTTTCAGGTTGTACGTGTTACCGAGCAGGAGTGATGCCGAAGAGATGCGCCTTTGTCACCAGGGGTCTTCACTGCTTTTCTTTTTTGTTTGAAATACCGTTGCTCTGCTGAAATTTGATGACGGTCCTGGCGGTTTTAATGCAGGTGAAACACACGGTTGTCTTTCCTCTCTGGGATGTGAGACAGGAGCAGGGCGGAATGATTGCTGGTATTGCCTTGCCGGCCGGCAGGAGCCTTTACAGCTTCCTGGGGCCGTAAAGGCTTCCTCACAAAGCACAGCCTTTTATACCTAGTGATTTGTTCTTTTCAATAGAGCTCTTCTGTTGAAGTTAAACTGCTTTTAAATCATGTATACAATGGCACTTTTGTTGGGGAGGCCAGAGCCCTTTTGCTTTCCGAGTGGGCCTCGGAAGAAAAGTCCATTCAAGGACATTGTTCTGCTTCCCATTCGACCCTGCCCTCGGCCTCTCCTCCCGTTCCCAATCCGCATGAGTTTATCTGTCACCCACTGCTGCCCTGTGCTACTCTCCCTTCCCTTCCACTGCGGATTACGCTCCTTTAGCGGGACTGGGTGGTTTTAACCGAGTGACCGACTTCCCAGCCTAACACAGAGGGCACGCAGCGTCGCGTAGAGCAGGAGGTTTGGAGGGATGGCTCCTCAGCTATGTTCTCGTCTCTGTGTAGACTTCTTGTATTTATTCTGGTGGGGATAACTTGCATCTCTTTAAATCAGCTGCCTTAGTTTGCTATTAAATTAAAGATGGTAATGCTTCTTACCTTGCAAAGGCTTGAGAAGACTCGGGGAGCTGATAATGCCCCGGAGTGGACTGTACCTCCACAGCTGCAGTGAGGTTCATTAAAATTGCAGGTGTGCTGGAAGGGCAGTCTGTAGCACTTAGAGCTAAACATCCTCTAAGTTCAGATAATATTAGTCATTCATTTGTTCTGGAGGCACCAAGACTACTAGGATGAGAGCCAGTAACAAAGCACTTATTTCTGCTTGTAGATTATATACTGTAGTGTTTGTCAACGTACATGAGATTACTGGTTTGGTAAGTTTAGCCTTGTTCCTTTTTCCAGAGATGAAAATTGTAGCTCTCAGGTGCTGCCCACCGTCCATCATGCCGTGACAGTCCTTTAGGATGCGCCTACCTGAAGCTGCTTTGCAGATAAATGTGGTTTTGTGTTAAATTCTTCCACTACAGCTGTCTCCTGTTATTTCTGCGCTAGCCAAGAATTAGAACAAAAGCCAAGTCTCTGTTTAGTATCGAACCTTGGAAAATCTGTTTCTGTAAATAATTGATCCTAATGTTACTACAATTCTTACGTGCTCTGTAGAACATGTTATGCTTGGCCTTGCCTAAACCGAACCAAATCTAAAATGAAGTGGGTTTTTTAATTTTGTTGTGCAGTGTCGAAAAAACACGGCAAGCTCATCACCTTCCTTCGTACATTCATGAAGTCGCGCCCAACAAAACAGAAGCTGAAACAGCGGGGGATCCTGAAGGAAAGGGTGTTTGGCTGTGACCTGGGAGAGCATCTTCTCAACTCTGGCCATGATGGTAAGAAACAATTTGTTCTTGAGTTCCTCCTCTGCTGGCAATCTTCTTTCATGGTGGTCGTATCTAGCAAGGGGCTAATAGGTACTAGCGGAGAAATGCGTAACAAAAAACTATGGCTGAAAGATAAATTGAGGCTAGTGCTGGTAAGAAGCAAGCGCTGTGGTTCGACGTGGGAGCACTGAAGATGTATGGGAACTACTGAAGATGAGTTCTCAACCTCTTGAAGTCTTCGTATAAGTATTTTTTTGCAGGGTAATAAACTTTATTTGTCAGTGAATACTTAACTGGTGTGTTAAATCCACATATTTCTCTAGCTCGGTACCTTTGTATGATTCTAGCATAATTTGCAGTGTAAATCCTTCATCTGCCTTTTCCCTTGATTTCACAAAATTTCCAGGAATTAACTGGATATTATGTTTCATCGCAGCTTACTTTTCTCTCAGTTTGTCACGGTGAGTTGTCCGTAGCTCTTCTCTGTCCCTTTCGCCTTCCCATCAGCACTTCAGGGAGGTAGCAGAGAAGAGCCGTCCATTCCAAGAGCAAAATCACACAATTGTTACTACTCTTCCTCAGAAAAACTTTTGTTTCACGTGCTCTTTCCTACCCTCTCCACTGTGACAGCTCCAATCTAGGCTGTGACATCGGGGAGGTACCTGCATTGCTGAGTGGCAAACAGAGGACTTGAATTCTTTCACAGTTCACTAGCCAAGGTCATTCCCATAAACGGCCCGTGCTGGGGCTTACCTAGAAAAGCGGCATGGAGCAGCCAAGGGGATTGCAGCCAGTTAGCCCAGGAGTTAAAGCCATCAGGAAATTCGTGGTGGGTGTAGCATCACTGTCTGGCTATGTCAGCTCGTTGATCTGTTTCATATTTCTGCTCCTTGCCTAATGCAGTAGCTTTTGCTCTAGACCTCTCATGCCAAAGTTGTTAGTCTGATGTCTCCCAGCTTTTGCGTGCAGGCTGAGGGAGAAGCAAAGTGACGTGTGGGGTAGGAAAAGAGTTTCTCTGTTAGATTTGTTTTCAGTGGTATTTCAGACTCCTTGTTCCTACGAGTGCCTTTTGGAAAAGGGTGGGGAGCCTTTTCATGCACTTTTTCCAACTGATTCCATTGGTAACAGCAATGTGCGCTCCCTTGCCTGACGTGAAGCGTTTTACTACCAGTTGGTGAATAATATGAGCTTGTTCTTATGGAATCAGGACTGTGGCAAGGCTCATTGACTTGTTAATTGGAACCAGTAGAGATCTTTATTGCTGGGGCTTGAAAAGCATCAGAGAGCCAGAAACTGGATGGTTTGGAGACAGAAACAGACAGTAACCCATGTAAGAACTACATCAGGAGTAGGTAATTTACACCGCCGGGTAGCTATAGAGCTGGTTTTATATTCATGCTGTGGGAACAATCTTGGAGGGCAGGAGACATGCCAGCAGAATGAGCTCATTAATGGGAAAGAGAGAATTCTCTTTCATCCCCAGCTCTCCTCCTGTCCGTTTTAGTTAGGCACAAGTCAGCAATAATTAAAGCTTTTCCCTGCCCTCTGCGCTGCCTTCTTCCCTGGCTTTAAGGGGTGCGCATTTTATTTATCAAGAAAAGACACATCCTGAGCTGAACTAAAGTGTTGTAACTCCACTGGAGGCTCCTGTTGGACACTCTCTAGGAGCTCACTTCTTGTTCTGGTCACTCCCCTCCCGTCACGTGCAGCTTGAGTGACTGTGGCTGAGCTGTGCTAATGAGGTCTCTTCATCTGAGAAGTTACCGGTTGCTTTCACCCTTGATTTAATAACTCTTTCCTAACTCCTGGGAGTGAAGCAGATCCAAACCGAATGTTGCTAACAGGGGCATGTCTCCATTTCACACAGCAGGATTAGGTTTTTTTCCTGTGTGATTCAGCTCTCTGACCTGTATTCCAAGTGACGTAATCCCCGGGATTGGTTTTGTGGAGACGTTTCTGGGTTCCTGTGAATCAAGCTCCGTGCATGCACAGCATTTTAAGATTCCCTCATTCTGTAGCATTAATGTTCCTCAGTCTTGGAGCCGAGTGCAGTGCTGATCTGCTGAAAGGGGACTGAGATACCACAGGAGACCCTAAGTTGAATTAATTAGAGCAAAGATGCAGTCTTGCTCCTTCACCTCATAACCAGAATGTAAACAAGTGTTTTTATAGGTGCGCAAAGTCTGCGCATGGTACCTACTGAGCATGCTTTGGGATTACAACCGCAGAACGTCTTAGTTCAGGAAAAAAAAAACAACAGAGCAACAAGAATCCAATGCATTCATAGATTTGTTGAGGTTAATGCTAGTTTTGATGGGTTGCTGTCCAATACCAAAAAGATTTAGCAGGGCTGAAGGAGAAAATGACACTGTCCACAGTGTTTGAAATGAGTGGCGAGGCATTTGTGTGCTCCTTGGAAGTGCAATATTGAACCGAACCGGAGCTATGTGAAGAATTTTGCTAATTACCGGCTTTGGGAAGCTGACAAAGCCTAAATTCTCAAAGAATTTGCTGTGAAACAACACGAGCAGTCCCAGTCTTGCCGTCATGAACATCTGAAACTTTGCTTGCCTTTTAGATAGGAAATGGTGAGAGAGGAGCAGACCGAGAGGATCAAAGGGATAAGGAAGGACAAAAACTGAAATAGGTCTAACCTTTTTTTTACTGAACACTGTGTTGAGGCAGCTGGCTCGGATTGCTTAGCTAGGAGAAGAGCGCATCTGCTATCGCCTATACCCAGAAGGGAATCTACAAACACAGAGGAAATGTTTAACCTACTGCAGTATGTCGTCTTTCTGTGGGCTCAGCAAGTAATCACTCTCATTCTGCATCCCGTTGCGCCTCTGTCAAAAGGAGAAGAGATTGGCGTGAGATGTGTAGGAGGAAGGCGACGCAGAAATGTGACCTGCCTTACTGTTACGGAGCAAGAGCCCAGGCGATAACCATCCTGCGAAGCTCCGTACGCACGCTTTACGTTCGGCGTGCGCCGAGTTCTGAACTAGCAAAGCATTTCTCTTGGCTTACCTGAGGTTTTTGAGACGAGTCTCGCGCTGAGGCAGAGCGCTCTCTCTTCTGCAAGGTTCCTCTCAGGCTGGCGTGACAGAACTTGCATCTGCTGAACTTCAGGGCATAATGTGTCAGTTTATTGGAGTTTCTCCCTAGGGGAGGGTGTCTGGGTAAGATGGGATGAGTGGAGCAAGCAGGCTGGTGTTGCTGCTGCCTTCTCATTTTTGATGAGGATGCAGTTTGTCATTTTTTTTAATTGATGGGTATGGATCTGAGAAGTATCTAGAGATCTGATAGATAGATCAGATAGATAGATCTGAGAACTACCTACACTCTAGGCGGGTATAGGAAGGGAGGTAAGGTTTGTAACAGATGTTTACACTAACAGGGGTAGGGGTGAGTACTGCCCCTTAAAATCTTTCTGTATGCCTGATGATTCATGTCGGGGATTGCGGTGATTATTGGGCTGGCAACTGGAGACAGGCAGTGCCCTGGGGTTTGGATTGCTTGTTTCTTTGGAGGTTGTTTGGGTTTTTTTTAATTCCAGTTTGTAGTGTGCTGACACTTTGAGCTCCCCAAACAATGACGGGGCCCTTCTGTGGTAGGAATTGTCCCTCCGCATGGTGTCAAACGGTGCCTTCCCAATGGCCCTTCAGTCCAAACAGGACAGCAGTGAGGGGAAGGAAGCATCGTTGTCCGGTTTCTTAGGTGAGGATCTGAGTCTTGAGCAGATCACAGGATTATTTTTCAAAATTATCTGTGTTCTAAGCTGCTTGGAAAAAGGGAAATTGGGAGCCACGTGTGCTCCTGGTCACTGGGCTGGGGTATGCATAGGTGTGCTGCTTCCAGGGAAAGTAACAGCGGTATGTCCTGGTTCCTCTTCTCTGTCACATGTCAGTAACTGAATTATGGGCTGGTAACTGTAGGGGTGAAACCAGTTTTGATGTGGGGATTTTTGACTTCTCTGTTGGGTCTAAATCTAGCAAAGGTTGTGGCGATGCACTCCCTTCGAGTACGTTGGGTTCCACGATCCCTCTCCGGCCGGCTCTAGTCACCCGGTGGAGCCTGCCTTAAGAGGTCCATCTCCATTTAATTTTAGTGCGTTATTCATTTGTTGGCTCCTTCTGGGTTTTGAATACTTCCCCTGCCAATGAAGCGTCGTTTGGAAGCAGACCAAGCTTAGTAGGGAGTAGCTGTTTCTTCATCACCCTGAGAGATGTTCCCAGTTGGTTTAGTGCTGTTGACACCTGCCACGCTAGTTTGTCTTATGGAGCTGTGAGATGCAACAAATTCAGCATCATCCCTGACTCGCCAAGAGGCCTCGTTTCCTTTGTAGGCAGAGAGACTTTTTCGCCCCCTATTTTTTTTCCTCTCAAAGGAAACCAAATAGAATGGAAATTTAGCTCGACCCCAATTACAAAGAATTGTGCTTGCAGAGGATGCGTGTGTGTGTGATGTGGGAGCTGTTTAAATAGATGCTGCATTGCAGCATCTGTACCATGTCCTCATTTGTGCCTCGAACTATTTCGAAACAGAGCTCTCCACGGCTTCTGTGAATTTATGACAAGTGTAGGAGTCCACAGTAATGTGGCTAGCAGAAACTTCGTGCCTGGCTGCACGGAGCGGCCAGCGGATTTGGAAGGCTGGGCAGGGTCTTGGCAGAGCGTGTGGCCAAGGTTACGGCTTTATGCAGGGGCCTGAGGCGGGCTGGTTGGAGCCGCAGCGGGACCGGGGAGGCCAGGCAGTCGCAGATCTGGGGTTGCAGTTGCGGTGGTGCCGTTCCCCTCCGACTTCGGGAGCTCACGGGTCGGTCGGAGTTGGTTAGCAGCCACTCAGCTGGGTCTCTCGCCTGGTCAGCATGCCAGAGGAAAGCCAAGTTGCTCTTCTGGGAATAAACGAGTTGTGAGCTGCAGCAGATGAGGGATTACCTTCCGATGTACTTCATAATGAAAGGCTGCTGGCAATCATGTGCTGGAATTGCTTGGACTGCAGAGGATGGGGTATAAAATACTGGTGGTTCTTTTTCTGTGCTGAAAATGTTCCTTTTGCCTGGCACTTGGTAAAGAAGATCATTTCTCTCCAGGCTAACCCTGGCATACTCTAAAATGGTGGTAGCGGGCATTCATTTTAAGAGGTAATCCATACAGTACGGTCAGCTCTGTTAAGAGAGGATTTTGTAGACTAAAAGCAAATGGTATTTTTTGTACCTCTTTATGCATTTGTTGCGTTGATACATCATCAGCTTCCATAATTGGAAAAGATGGATTTAGAAATGGCACTCGTTTTTAATCAGTTTCCCATCTTGAAGGATGTATACCTCCTTTCTGAATTATTAGAAAGTACCAGTGATCTGTAATCAACAGGAAGAGGTATTGCTTTTCTTGCTGAAAAAGTAAATGCCTACGAAAGACAAAGTTTACGAATACACCTGGTTCTTGCCCTCTGTCCTTCCTATTCTTCCCAGTTCCCCAAATTCATTAGCAATTGTTTTGGATAAGTTGGGTAGGATTAAAGAAAAAATAAAATGAAAGGTGAGACTTTTCAGAACTGCGTGCAAGATCAAATTCTAGCAGATGTGGGATCTTGATCCTGTTGTATACTGGGCACTAGCAACAACTGTTGGCGAGGGATGGTTTTATTCTGTTGTGCTGGTTATTACGCTCTTCCGCGAAGCTCCTTAACAGCACCTTGGGCTCTCCGGTGACATTGCAGCTTGTTCTGGGTCCTGCGGTGTTACCCTTCCCTTTGAGCGATCCCCGGGCTGCAGTCGGGTGATGGAGTTGCCTTTGATGCTAATTTATTGCAGATTTGAGTGTAGGGAGAATGCCGTTACCAGAAGAGAGAAACACAAGGAGAGAGATCTCGGGCAGCATCTTGGCAGGGATCTGTAAAAATCTGGTTCCCCTTAGCTCAAGCATAAGTTGGGTAATCTATATGTCATCTCTTTGGTTCTATTAATGTGAGGAGTCCCTTTTACTAGCTAATAATTTTCATTATAATGAAAGTGTGCCTGCCTGGCTTTGGATCTTTGCCATCTGTGAAGGAAGCCTTGATTTGGCATTCAGGACAGCTGAGTCTTACATATTTATTAATTTTAGTTTTTCTTGGTGTTTTAACTCTTAGAGGGTAAATTTAACCGGTTTCCACTCTCTCACTGCTGGAGAATGAAGTTGAACATGACAAACAAGAAGTAAAGCAAACTTTGCTGAAAAGTAGAAAGTTATCGATATTGACAAAGTTGTTGCTTTTTTCCCTTCCTGTCTCTAAATACTGTTTTTAACTGCAAACACAAGGCAGCCCCTGAAACCCAAGAACTTCTAATTTATGTTCTGAAGGCCCAGATGAAATCCATGCTCCTGGTGCCCTTGATAGGGAATTGCTTTGCTCCAAGATTTTTGCTGCAGAAGGAGTTTTTAGCATTTGCAGGGCTTCCATCAGAAATACATCCTCAAGCTTTACTTGCGCCCACTACGATTCAAATAGCAAATAGTTCCGTGGTGGTACAGCAACGCTGGAGTGTAGCTCCCCAGGAATGCTTGGAAGTGTTAGGACTTGAATGCTGGCAGCCACATCAATAGATTTGTTTAAGCAATAACTTCTTGTTCTTACGCAAAGGTTTATTGAAACACTGCACGGAAAAGGTAGGTTGTGTGTGTTAGCCGTAACACTTAGATCAGAACGATGATGTGGGCCACAGTCATTACAACGGGCTGAGGAGAATTGTTGGCTGTGGATGAGGCTGAAGGTTTATGTTAGATGCATTCATTCTGTGAATGAACCCTTGGGGCATTTTTGTACTTTTAATAGGTATTTTCAGAGTATCCAAGCTGACAAGTTTGAAAGCGAACTAAAAAGTTTCAAACCTCCAAGGAGGTTCTGATCTGGCATCCTGCTTTTACTTCTGTCTCTATTTTTAAGCATTTATATGCCCAAACGAGTTCACGATTAGGACATAAATCTGAGTTTTGAAAGACATGTTTGCATTTCTCTTTTCCGCTAAGACATTTCTTGTGGCAAGAAAATTTAAAGGCAAGCCCTTTAAAGTAGGATTCATCTCTTTTACTCTTGGGCATCTAGTGGTTATCCAAGCAGATTGGTATATCTGGAGGGTGATGCACCTTGTCTACCATAATATAGGTGTTTAAAAACAAACAAACAAAAAACCACAACAAAAATGGATCTTAAGTTCTCTGTTGGCACAGCAGGAAAATTAATGCATCCTTACTTATCCAATAATTTTTGTAATGGCCTCCCTGATATCTGGGGAAAGACAGCCATAAATAAAACACGGGGCAAGTGGGTGGGTTCACACGCAGGGCTACAGCTCGCAGATCGGGGGTGTATCTTGTGTTTCCTGACAAGCCTACCTATTGCAGGGAAATCTTCCTGTTCTGCCTCCCTCACTAGTATTTTTGATGTGCGCTATGGTCCCATTGAGAAAACAGAAATGAATTCTATAATATATGGCTAGTCATTGTGAAAGGGCAAGTCCTACGCCGGAATATTTTATTTAGTTAACAAGAAATGGTCTGTCAGTGCCCACGAATGAGTACAGGAGACAGCTGCTTACAGATAGGCGGGACGTGGGTTTCCATCAGTACGTTTTTTCCACTACTTAAAACTTGAAAAGTTGTTTATAAGCTGTGTGCCATAGAGATGCACTTAACTTTTTCCCCTCCCCAAGTGATTTACTTTTGTGCCTGAGAAATCATTAGCAAATGGGGAGGATTTGACACATACTCTTACTGATTGGCCTTGCGTATTGGAGCCCAAACTTGACCGTCTCTGTTTCTTACGATCCTTTACCATTGCCTGCTTGTTCTGTGCCATGCGGTGAAGAAATACTGGCCTGTCTCGACACTTCCACTCGCGTCTGAGTCCATGTTTGCCACAGCTCCGCGCGCACAGTGTAAACGGGGGACAGAAATAGCTGTCAAGTTGCATTCTGGGTCAGTAATTCAGTGAGGCTGTTGTGGCTCGACAGCCCCTTTGAGCTCACAGGTGATATTAGCCGTACCCTTCCATTCACCCTGCTGTCCTGCTGGCTGTTGTTTCATTTGGCTATCCCTTTTTTCAAGAGGTTGGTGAGATACTAAAACCTGTTGGCCTCAGACATGCCAAAACCAGTTTCCTTTCAGTATTTCACAATTCATGGTAATTTTTTAATCAAAATCCATCTCCAAAGGACTTGGGCAATCAAAGACCCAAGCAATAGTCAAAGTTCTGGCCGGTGAGCTGGGAGCCGGGCGCTCGCAAGCTCAAACCCCATCTCTCACATGCCTTTCTTGGTCTTGGGGAACTTGCTTGATATCTTTGCTTCCAGCTCCACGATTGTAAAATCAAAGTAATAGTCTGTATCTGGCCCCAAGGTGCCACAAGAGTAGATTTCCAATGCTTACTTGGCAGGTTAAGAGCGTGATAGAAACATTCAATGGTATTTCACTTGAGTGTTAACACAGGTTGGCATGCTAGATCCAGAGTAGCCTTGTGAATGTCTGTAGGAATTAAGTAAACTTAGCTATATGTATCCCCTGTATTTGTTTTTTTCCATGGTTGGATTTTGTATAATTTCACAGATCTAAACAGGTCAGCCATTTTGGAAACCGAACGGGGCTGAATTCACCGGAGCACCTCTGTAAATCACAGAAAGCCTGTGTGTTTTAGGTGCCTAAATATTTCTTCCGATCTGGTAGTATGTGCCTCTGCGCACACAAACCCGTGTAACATAGAAGGTGGATCCAGCAGCCCGGACAGAAGTGCAGTAGTGGACCCAAATTGCAGATGAGCAGAGAACATTCCGCTTCCTGCAGATGCGTTCTCTGCTACACAAACTCCTTCAACACAAGCTGATACTTTCAAAGGCTGATAGTTTTGAGCTATTTTGGGCAACTTCCCAAACATAACAGGCGCTGTTACTGCTTCGCCATCTGCCCTCTGAATTGCTGGAACTCACGATTATTGGGTATGGGGTTAGCATTACAAAGAGGTACATGGGGTCCCTGTGGAGAATTAGTTTGGGGGAAGTAGTTGCAGAAAGGGAGAACAAGCTTTTGCAGTTGAGAAGAGACAATTTCTATCTCCCCTTCTTCTTTTTTTACCCTGCCTGCAGCTGTGAGAAGAGAAATTCTTTATGCTTGAGTGACCCAGAGGACAGCAGGGAGTTGAAAATTAATTTGCATTTCGAAACACTACAGCTGTAAGGGGAACAAACATGGGAAAAAATGTTGCAGTCTGTACAGGAATTGCTTGTGCTCTTAGCCCTCCACTCTTAACCAGGTGGATACTTTTTCCCCTCTCAACTTATTGTAGTAAGTGTAATTGATTTAAACAGAAAAAACTAGTCCAACTGTGAAAGTATTCATAGTATCTTTATTCCATTTGTGGGTATTTAGTATTAAAAACAAAAAAGCCAACTCCAGAGTGAAGTAAGTGGATACAGCCTAGGAGATGATGAAGGCTCCAGTCTTTGATACGAGTGCCGTAAGGCACCACTTGCGGTCCTCAAGTGCAAAACTGCCCTAGCATAGATGTGCCCACAACATCAAGAACACTGACTGACAGGACTTGAAAAACATGGTTATCTACCTTCCTAGCTTGATGCAACACAGTGGGATTTGCGTTTCTCAGGCTTGAACTTTGCGCTTTGTTTTTACACAGTTCTTGGGTAAGCTGCCATAAAAAAAAAAAAAAAAAAAAAAAAAAAAAAATTTTTTATAATTAANGTCCAGTCTTTTTAAGCAGAGGCCGGTGCCAGAGGCCGATTCCACGTATGGGCACCGCGCGGTATCTGCTCTTGGAACCGACGCATGGTTTATGGCGCCCTCTTCCATTATTGCACTTTCCCAAGTACAAAAGTCACACTTCAAATAAAACCGTTGCACATTACCAGGAGATAGTGCAGCTTGCGATAGCTGGCTCGGACTTTCCTCAATTCATCAACAGCATAAATAATTTTAATGTGGGTTACTTCTGGGAAATGGGGACGAGAGCATCTTGGAGGAAGTTTGCTGTTTGTTTGGTCTTGTGCTTGTTACTCATGGTGATTCAAATGTGAGGACACGGATTTAGGAGTGAGACAGCAGTCCTTAGAAGAGAAACTTTAAAAGTTTGGTGTTTTCTTTTCCCCCCGCCTTGAATGTGCGGGGGGTGGTGGGGTTTGCATGCCTCTAAAATGACACACGCTGGCAGGGAGCTCCTCACAGAACAGCGAGAAGGGAATCTGTAACCTCTCTGTCCCGTGCTGGTTTACACCTTCTGCGTAACTTTCACTGTAAGGTTGGAGGGAAGAGTTTCAGAAATGAGTAGTTGGAAATGAGGTTCCTAGGAAAAGTTGCAGTCTGAATTTATTACAGGTTTTTTACTGGATTTTTTTAGGAAATACTTCGATAGATTTTTGCAAAATGGAGCTAAAAATAAGAAGAAAGATGGAGTTAATAGCAACTGTGTCTCTTCAGGTGAGGATATTCATTGTTGGGTTCTTACAAAACCCAATATAGCAAGGGAGACAGGATTTGTTTGGCTAATTTCTAGGAGTTGTCAGAGTCTCAGCTAGCCAGAAAATCTCGAGAAAGGAGCACATTCATAACATACTTCACACCTTTTGTGTCGTACTGGGTGTTTTTGGGGCGCTCTGTCCTCTGCACGTACCCATCCTTCCTGGATGGGTACAGGCAGCCCGGACAATTCGGAGTGAGCTGCCTCCACCTGAGCTTTGTCTTGTGGCTGATTGTGTAAATTTATATTCTCGTGGCTGAAAACACAGCCCTTAACCTTCTGTTCTTTTCCTTCACTCAGTTCTGGTTTTTTCATATCCTTCCTAAGCATCAGTACACGGACTTGACAGCCATGGTTATTACCTTTGTTTAGGCGGTTCAGAGCGGCACGCAGGACAGTTCATTACATTTTCCTTGTTCCTGCTGGGCTGCAGGTTTGGCTTTCCGCGTTTGTTTGCTATGTGTGGAATTCAGCTGAGCAGCTGCATTTCAGCGCGCTCTGGTCCATTAACCAGCCAAAAGGCCTGGCTTGTGCGGCAGTTCACCTTATTGCTGTAATATTGTGAAAAAGACTCTGCTGGAGGGGAGCTTGATGGGAGGCCTCATTCCCCAGGCTGAACAAATAGTTCTGATTCCAGTAACGTACTAAGAAAATAAAAATAAAAAAAAAAATAAAGCAACCCTCCCAAAACCCAGGGAAGGAACACTGCAAAAGGTTAAAAAGGAAAAAATAAAACCAAGATGATAGGGAAGGAAATGAGCCTGATTTCAAGATGAATCAAAATGGTCTTCAGAATGAAAACCATAAAACTTCTGCTTCCTCTTAATGGCAAAGAATTAACCAGTTAACGAGCCCTAGGAGATGCAATAAACCTTTCAAACCAGCTGAGAGATGCTCAGGAATGAGTTGAGTAAATTCCTTTAGCTGCTCTGGTGGTGAAATGTGCTAGGGTCTCCTTTGTTGATGCGTCCGCATTTCCAGCCTTTTGCGCTTTGTTTCCTGGAACTACCTGTTATTGGAGACGGCGAAGGGAGGGAGGGAACGAGGGAAGGTGATTGATTTTTTGGAACGGGAGACCTGTGCAGGCTCAGATTCTCACAAAGAGGTAGGTGTTCAAATGTAGCCCCTGCCAGTGGGCGTTAGCAGGCTGCAGCTGAGCGAGTGACTTCATTGCAGAGAGATTGTCTGGAGTCAGCGGTTGGAGACCGTATCGCTCAGAAAAGGAATAAAACCAACACTATTAGTACACTTTTGTTGCTTGCCTGGGAACGTGGGACCAGAAAGGGCTATGTGCTGGGTTTAATAAGCACAAGCGCCAGTTCTGGGCACAGAGGATTGCTGGGGCTGGAGGAATATACTGTGTGTTACCCTGTGCTTGTTCCCTCCTTGCGTCCCTCCCAAAGCGGCCTGCTCATGGCCGGGGTGCTGAGCCGGGGTGCTGAGCTAGGTGGGCCTTTATGGCTGTTAATGCAAACCACCTGCATCATCAAGTCTGGTTGTTGTAATTGCAGGAAACCACAGTAATTAACTAACACTACTAGAATTTTAGTGTTGGTGCTGCGACATCCTCTGAGAAGAAATCTCCATCAGTTTCCCGCAGTGATGCAGCTGACAGACCTTTCCGATTCAAATCTGGTAATGGGTTTGGGATCTAGAAGCCAAAATCAGGACCCGGAGACTGAGAAGTTCGCCTCTGCCGCAGGGGAAGGATTTATGCAATAGACAGAGATAGGTACCTGAAAAAGTCACACCGTGATGTCAGAAGCCACCGTAGGTGGTGGTCTTGGCACACCTCACATTCACAGGATTGAGCCTTAGCTTGTGCTGTCATCCTGCCTTTTCATCCGGGTGGTAGTAGACGCTATGCCCTCCATACGTGTGTATAAGCACATATATAAATGTATATTTAGCTAAAGGGCTTGGGATTCAAAGGGGAGGAGGAGGTTAAGCACGCACGTAATTGTCAGGTATCATTTTTGTTGAAAAAGGAGAAAAATCAAGTCACGGTTCAAGCAAAGGGCCTTCAAGTATAATTAAAGTCCTACTTGAATTCCAGTCCCTTCTCCAACCATGCAGAATTCCCCCAAAATATCTGTGGTGCGGGCATGATATATTTAGCTTAAAGAACAGATCGTCCTGGTAACCAGATTAGGTAATGGGTAGAAGCAGCCTGCTAGAATTTTTTCATCATATATTAAATTCTTCTAACTGCACCCGAGATCCTCCACGACAAATAAGTACTTTAGGAAGTGTATCGCTGGTGCCGCATCCCTCACCTTCCCCCCTTGTTCCCCCTTGACCTGATTTACATTGTCACAACAGGTCGCGGCTCAGCTGAACTGGTACATAAATACCATTCTTCCCATGCTGTTTGTTTACACAGCTAGATAAACCCCAGAAGGATAAGGCCTCGGAAGCACGCAGAGCTCGCTCCCTGTGGAACAGGCCTTCAATTAGGAAGTGCAGGTGGGTGTGCTAGCTGTGTTCATGGTATGTAGATAAACAGGAGAGCTGTCGGCTTATTTACTTATTTCAACGGGTGCTACTAATTTCAGGGGGACCCCTATTCAGATTCCAGTACGGACCATTAAAGTCTTTGGGAGTTTGCAGTTAAGCATTAGCAGATCTTGCCACAACACTTTAAAACCTGGGTAAACTCCTTTTCCAATCCTTTGCGGCTCTGGGAGTCGGGCAGTTGGCAGAAGGAAATGCCGCCGATGCCGTGCTGAGCCCGGCGTCCTCGCTCGGTACACTGATGAGATTCGTGACCGCTCACTTTTTGTGACGGGTGGCGGCGGGGAGAGACGCTCGTGTGGACACCTCACGTGGTCTTGCTTGGTTCTCAGTGAAACCAAAATGAGCACGAGTCTAGTGTGTCTTGCAGTCTAGGCTGCTCTCTTTTCCCACAGAAGAAAAGACACTTGCTCTGCCAACGTCTCAAGCCTTGTCCTTGCCCTCGCTGCAAAGGATGGTGCTGTTCTCATCTCTCTGCTTTTCTGCACCAATTTATACCCAGGTCACACTCGTCTCCTAATGCTGCAGTGCAATGCAAAACGTTTTCTAGGCCTTTGTAGCAACTGCTTGAATATGATAGAACTCCTGTCCACTTAAAGCCTTAAAAACTTTCTTCTTCAAGAGGCGTTGAATCTTTTTGCATAAAGGGGTAAGTGTTGTCCTCCAAAAATGATTTTTGAAACGATATTAGAATTTAGGGCTGTCTGTTCCGCCTGCTCTGTTCTCAGACACGTCACTTACACTGTTGTGGATGACTGATGCACGGTTTACCAACATGCGCTCCAAATGTGTATGCACTCAGTGGTAAGAAGTTGTTGCTCACCCTGGCTCAGGTGCCTAAAGGTGTGCCTGGTCGATTGCTAATGCCAACAATTGTAGCTCTACTCTGAGCTCGCAAGGCTGCGAGAGGTACCTTTAGCTTCAGAGCGGACGCCGAGCTCTCCTTCTGCAAATGTCTTCTGGCCGCATTAGGGGAAGTTGAAATTTCCATTGCACCTGCAGAGGCGAGCAGAAGGTGACCACCTCTGCCGGTTTCCTTCCCCGAAAAAAAGCAGCACTTGGTTTCCAAGGCTCGGTCTGTGCCATTGCTTAATGTGCAGGGGCTCTGCTTGCCCCAGCATCTGCGCCTTGCTTGGGCAAACAGCATGAGGCGCTGTAAATGCCTAGTAGCGTAATACTGGAGTCTGACTGGTGTCGTTTTGACTGTCTCTTGGTATCGTTTGAGTATCGCGGGTCCAGGGCCTAATCTACTACAGCTGAGCCTGCGTGATTGACATGCCACACGGATTTACAGGGTTTGTTCTGTCCTGTGCTCGAGCGCGGAGCAGATGTGCCCTTAGCCCGGGACGCACCTGCTGATTTCCAGGGAACCATTTAAAATGAGTCTTTTCTCTAGCTGCGAGAGTGTTTGCCGCAAGCCAGAAAAAAATGCAGTGAAGCGTCTCGGGAGGGGAAAGCACAGAGCATCTAGGTTCGGTAGCACTTAGGAGAACTGACTGGCAGATGGCATTTGCTGCTTGATATAAGGGGATTTGCCACACGACCTATTCAGAACCTGCGTCACGTGGCAAATTGATCAGACCTGGCATCTAATGTAAGAATAAATCTAGATCATCATAGGAGCTGCAGCAAAAAGGTGGCTTGCAGAGGAATCCACAGGGATCTGAGCTTTTTCCATGGAGATTTGCTGATGCTCACAAGAGCTCAATGCTGATTTTCTTTCTGTGTTCAGGGCAGTTTTATCTCCCTTTTAGAAATAAATTTGCTCCTCCTTAAGCTTACAAGGATGGACAGATAGCTCCGGCAGTGGATGCTGCACGAGGCTGAGAAGTCAACTGGTAGGAATCGGTTGGTGAAGTGGCTTGAATATTAACTTGACACCTAATTGTATCCTCTGGGCTTATTTTTTCCATTCTGTCGTACCCTGGCCTGTCTGCAAGTTCTGTGAGTGTGGTATATTGTGTAGCTGTCTAAATCCAGTCACGCTCCGGTAGACATTGGGGGTGAAATTATCAGTTGTAAAAACTCTTCTGGCCCTGGTGCAGAAAGTAGCATCTCCTTAATGTTTATATTTGCTTAAACCAAGCAGTATAGGTTAATCCTGTATGGATTTCAAAGCAAAGGAAGTCTTTGGCCGCCAAAGAGAGTGTATTTATTCAGTTTTATAGCTCTTCTGGAATGGAATTTACCACCACAGTTCTTGTGGGAGTTGTGATGGGACCTGCACTGCCTCTGCTTGACCAGAATTGACTTTTTTTCAGCCTGATTCATATCCTGGCATTTCTTTAAAGCAAAGAACACCTCTGACCAGTTTCCACACCAACGCCTAAAGTTAAATTTCTTACAGGCTTTCTCCTCTAAGGAAGAACTGAAGCAGTAGCCCAGCTGGGCTTAGTGCACGGCATCTGGCAAGACCACAACCTGAGCTAGCCCTTTAATAACATCCTCAACTAACCGACAGCACTTGTTCTTTAGTCCCCCAGGTCCTCAAGAGCTGCACTGAGTTCATTGAGAAGCATGGCATTGTGGATGGAATATATCGTCTGTCTGGGATTGCGTCCAACATCCAGAAACTACGGTAAGGGCGCCGTCTTGGAGAAACCTCTTTGTGTGGGACGAGCGAGGCATGCACTAGGTTCGAAGGCTGTGCTTTCGGAAGCCTGCAGTGTGGCCGTCGTGGGGCGGACTGTTCAGCAGCTCCGATGCGGGTGTGCAGTCTGTACTTGAGAGATGGGACGCTGGGTTTGTCGCCGTTTTGGAGCAACGCAGGGTCATTCAGGAGAATGCATTTTGCAGGACGTTTTCCTTCAGGATAGAGTATCGGAAGGCTCTGGGATTCTGGTGTCACTGTGCTGTCACGTATCCTGTTTCCTCTTGCTCCCGGAGCCCTTTTGACCAGCTGATGTTTCTCCTCGCTGCTTTGGACTCCTGGCATATTAGCAATTAATTGGTAACCTGCAAAGAACACTCGCGTAGTTCTGCGCGGGTGGCGTTGCCGTGCTGCGCGGCTGCGCGGGGAAGGGCTAGGTGTGTGTCCTCCCCAGTTAGGAGCCGTCCTCCTCACGGTAAACGGTCTTTATCCTTTTGTGAGGCTGGTTTTCCCCCCGTCATTTGCCATGTGTTTTTTCTGTTGTGAAGGGACCGAGAGAACCTAGTGGGACGTGACTAATTCCAGTGTGGATCCTAGACCCGCAGCCTCACAGAGGCAGCAAAGGGGTATTTTCCGTATGAAGGGTAGCCTTTTTGTACTAGCTGTTCCCAAGTTGGGTGGACAGGTTTGAGCCAGTACGGTTACTGTACAAACCTGTGTATGGATGGGCTTATTCCGGTTCGGCTTAATCCTGTTTCTCATCACAGCAAGTTCCATTTTAAAAATCTGCTCCCGAGGCTTTGATAGGCAGGCTCCAAAGACTCTGATTGTAGCTGTTGCCCACAGCAGTCTTGGCTGAATAAAATGTTTGCCCTTGCTTCAGTTACATCCCTTTAATTCCCCGTTTTGACTTGTGCTGGACCATCTTTCTAATCGCTGCCCTAGTCCATTTTTTCCCTTTGTGTTGCCAAGACCATTTTCTCCCTCACAGTTTTCCAAAGGTGCTTTAAAAATGCTTTTCTAAAACTTCAATGGCACGATTCCCTGGTATAACACAGAGAATGGAAGTGACTGCCTATTTTTTAGTTTTCTGAGATGTCCCGAAGACAAAAGGAAGGGAGTACATGGCATAACTTGCAGACACCGTTCCTGTTGTTCATCTAAATCACTACAGATTTTCATAAGTGTTTCATTAATGTAGGACACGTTGCATCGTTGTAGTTTCCAGCTATGTAAACAGATCATTAGGCTTATTTCAAAGCTAGGGCTGCAGTATCCTTATAAATGAGTCACTGTTCTTAAGTTTCACATAGAAGAATTGGATCTCCCGGATTTAAAGGGCTTTTTGGTTGGAGAGAAAGTCAGAGAATTTATTCCACATGGGAGATTTACTCCGGGACAGAGTTTGGCTCTTCAGTAGCTGCCTTTATTTGGCTGGTAGGCAAAACAGAGTGAGTGTCAAGTCGATATGTGTATCCCCCCCTATTCTGGCCCTGGCTTGTTTTGAGAGACTGCGAAGCTGTATTTTTCTACGAAGAAAATCTTCTCTTGGGGTCAAAAGAAATAACATGTCATGCTCAAAACAGCCGGTACAGAGAGAAGAAAGGCTGAATGTAGTAGGGCTTCCCTTTCTTCACTCCGTATTCTGCTCCTGCAGGGTAGGTCTCTGACACGGCGTGAGGTTTGTTCCTCGGGACAGCGTACTGGAGTACCAGGAATCCTGGAGGAGGGCGGGACGAGGCCCGGGACTCTCGGCCAAGGCTGAGTGCATTTGCGTGGGGTGGGTCGGTGTCTTTCCCCGATCTCCCTTCTGAGCTCCCCCTTCTTCTGTGGAGCCAAGGGCAGGAGATAAGTTTCTCTCCTAGACACGAGCAAGTGATGAGCCAGAGCGTGGCCGTGGGAGCAGTGTGCGCCGAACACCGAGGATTGTGGTAGGGCCCGGTATTTCCTTCTCCTGTGCTGTCTTTGGGATGAGGAACCGGGGTGGACTGTTCACCCTCTTGTCTGAAGAAGTAGAGACCTCTTCTGCCCGCCCAGTCTGCTTCCCTCACACAGCCATCGTGCCCGGGGAAGGAAGGAGCTCCTTCCTGGTCTTGTAAGGGATGTACGGTTGGCCGCTGCGGTTACGAATACACCTGGTGCCTTGGACACGGGTACAAACTGGTTCTGTCCTGTAGGCAGAGAGGGGCGAGCTCGGTGTTTGAGCTGTGCTGCGGGCATGTTTTATCTCCCGTGTTAGAAATTGCCTGGCTTGGACAGCGGGAGAGGCCGGGGATGTTGCCACCAAGCCCCCAGCATTGTTGTGGTGGTGCTGTAGACAGGATGACTCCCCATGTCGATGATAAGCTGTTTCGGTTTACAGCTTAAAGACCCCTTGTAGGGAAACGGAGCTTCAGCTAGAGCAGCCGTGTTCGCGCAGCTCCCTGTGGCCTGACTCACCATGTTAGCCCCTGCAAATCTCTCCTGCTAATTTGAAACAGCACTTTCCGTGCGCGTACTCTAGCAGCGAGCCAGCCCTTGGCCTTCTAAGCTCAGCTTTTATTTCATAAATGTTTATGATTTTGGTTTTTCTCTCTCTGAAAACCAAGGGAATGCTTAGGGATTTTTCTTCATGTGGTTCCTGGCTCTCTTTGCCCTGTGGCAGAGGCGTGCTCAGCTCACCAGCTTGTCCCCAAGGAATTTCTGCACACAGGAGTTTCCACGTGCAGCAGCCGCCCATGGCGCTGCTCAGCAGTGCTTTATCACTTCAATTTCCAGGCCTTTGAAATGCGAAGGGACAGCAGCTTTCACTCAGACCTGTGGGCACTCCTCCTTCGGGCAGCTGCCTGTCACAGCCCTTGGGAGTTACATATTCAGATCGCCTCCATGGTCTTGGAAGACATTTTCTGGAGACTTTGTGAAAGGCCCTGCTGCAGCAAAAGGGATTGCAGACTAGCCAATCAGTTGCAAAACTAACTGAAAATGCCTTATTAGAAAAAAAAAATAAATCTCATTTTGGAAAAATCCGGTCTAGCAGCAGCACAGCCATGGGTCGTGTGGCTTTGGTGACTAAGTATTTATTTTTTTCCTGTAAATCAGGAAACCCTTGCTTTTCTTGACTGTAATTTGCGCTGGGTTTTATTTTCATTCCTCCTTTTCAAACCCCTTTGCCCATGTTTCCGTTCTCATTTCCAGCCACGAGTTTGACTCCGAGCAGATTCCTGACTTGACAAAGGATATTTACATCCAAGACATTCACTGCGTGGGCTCCCTCTGCAAACTGTACTTCCGCGAACTCCCGAACCCTCTGCTGACCTATCAACTCTACGAGAAGTTCTCAGTAAGTACAAGGCAGTGCCTTTCACTTTCCACTTCAGCGTGACTTCATTTACACAGGTTGAACAGAAAAATACTAAAAAGGATCCAGCAGCGAGCTGAACCCGTCTTCCACACACCTTTCTTTCTCTTACTTCTGCTTAAGTTGGGGTTTTCGGAGAGATCAGAAGCGCGTATCTCCAAAACTAACCAGCCTAACAGCAATCCGGTTTGTGCACGCAAACAATTTGGCACACCGTATTCCCACTGCTGGTTGCATCCTGCCGTTTCAAAAATGCGGCAGCGCCCCAGGTTTGAGGTCCCCTTTCTGTTTCCCCTTCAGGTTTACTCAGGCGTGCCTTTGTCCCCCACGGCACGCCGTATCGATTCCGCTTTCAGGGCCCCAGTGGAAGGTTACTGGGACGCTAACAGTGCTTGCAAGAATTCCCCTGTGGTCTGCCATTCCCCAATGATTTCTCGAACAGGAATGGGATTAGAAGCGAACGCTGCTTGGAGCTGAACGCACTCTGCAAGGAATTGCTCTGTGCAATTAAGCCATAAAGTGGCCCAGCTCTTGAGTTACTTGGCCTTTCTCACGTTATCTGTGTGCCCGTCTGTCCCCAAGAGGCAGACCCCTCTCCGAAGGCAGAGAAGAGCAACGACGTCCGCCTGACGACTGAAGAGCAGTCCCTTGGCCACGTTGTTCAAGACGCTGTGGCAGGTATCTGGTCTTATTTGCAGCTAAATCCCTCCCTGCCTTGTTCCAGGACGCGGTTTCTGCTGCTACAGATGAAGAGCGGCTGGTTAAAATCCATGATGTGATCCAGCAGCTGCCCCCTCCTCACTACAGGTTAGTGCAGCCTGTGCTCTGGTTACGGCTCGGCATTTTATTGTTCTATTATTCTCGAGCATTTCAGGAGAGAAATGATGCGATTCCAGTTTTCCCTCTCCAGGTAGCCGCACTGTGCCTCTGTGTATTAAAATGCTTTGCGGCTATATAAAGTTGCTTTATATTTTAATTAGCTCGTTACCAGACAAACACTATATACTTTGCATAGTCTTATTTGACTTCCTTGGAAACTACGTATCGGAGGCCAATACAAGCTTGCCATGTCCGAAAGTGGCCGCTATCACTAAGGAAATACTTTTATTGGGGGGGCACAACACCAGCTCTAGGAACCACAATTTAAAAAAGTGAAATGTAGCCAAAAAATTGGCTCAGGCCTTCAGTTTAATTTGGTCTTGTCTCCAATCCCGCCCCCCAGCAATAGCAGTAACTAGCAAATTATAACAGTGCTGTAGTGGAATAATTAATTATAATATGGTGTTTAACAATCACCAATTATAATAATATATTCAACTAATTAGTATAAATAACTGATTGCTGCTATATGGTAATGAGTCTTGACTAAGTATAACACCACATTAATGGTCTTTAGTATTAAAAATTATGACAGGTATGGTAAATAGGTATCAGACAAAAAACTGTGATGATTGGTGTTAATAACTAATTAAAATATTGTATGCTAATGATTCTGTAAATAGGCCTAATAGCAACTAAAAGTAAGTAGTCTTGACCAACTACGTATTGTAATTGGTATAAAAAGCTAATTATGATGTATGTTGAAAGTTACTTAAATACAGTAACTTGTTGTTTAAATACGATAACTGTTGTAATTAGCTGGACCAGTTGTGATGCTGCATCCTGCGTGGTGTAGATGACCATATATAGTGTGTGCAGAAAGGTATTTGGCTATTAATATCTAATGATAATAATTTATGATAATGATCAATTGGCATAGCAGTTTATTATTGTAATGTGTATTAATTTGCAGAACCAGTTATGATTCTGTACCCTGAGTGGCCACTTGTAATGCATGAAGACTGTGATTTAGATATTGATAACTATTCGATAACTATTTATAATAATTTGTGTTAATGAATATTTAAATATTAATTGTTGTAATGTATGGTGATGAGCTGGACAATGGTGACGCTGTACCTGAGTGGTATAAATAGCTAATTATATATTGCTTGAATATCAATAAGTGATTATGTCATAACTAGTTAACCGTTATAATTAGTTAAGACTAACTAATGTGTTACAAGCTATAAACGAGTGCTATGTGCTCTTTAAATCACTAATTAATTAGTGTAAGAGCTGGTACTTTGTAGTAACTAATTGTAATATTTTATTTATGTTACTTAAGGGGGCAGGGCCTTGAAGAGGCCCTCCTCACAAACAAACTCATGTACTTTTCTCTGGTGCACTCCACCTTTTCCCTAAAATGACTCTTATTTTATGGGGGTAACAAACTTGTTTAACTTGGAGATGGTGGTGCCTGTGCGTCGTAGTCTTAGACCGGAGAGGGGGCGTGGGAGGATGCCTGGATGCAAACTGAGGTAGCTGCTGCTCTCCTCCTTTCCAGAGCTTTGCTTGAAACAGGGGAAAAAAAAAGCTTTATTTTTCTGCTACTCTGTGATGAGACGTTCCATGCAGGTAACCAGGCCTTTGGCAGGACGGTGCTGGAGACGTCCATTTTGTTTCCAGCCAGACACATCCGCCTTCACTTCAAGGCTTGTCCGTTTGTGGAATTTTGAGCCCCAAAGCCCTGCCATCTGCTCCCCCCCTCCCCAGGAAAAGGGTACGCAGTGAGACAGACAAGCCAGGGCTGCTGCCAAGCAACACCATGGAGGAGGCTACATCAGCATTTTCATTACCACCTTGTGCTCCCTCCTCCTCCTGGGTGTTAGCAGTAGTGTTTAATAGAAAAAAAACAACTTTTCTTTTTCTAAAGTGAACAGAAGCCTCTGAAGTTTAACCTTCTATCTGCCTTATATACCTATAAGAAACCCGTAGCCAGTAAGTAAGTAGAACTCTGATACAATTTGCTGGTTTGCAGTATCCTGGGATGTCTAAATCCCTTACCGAGATTAACATTAACATCCTTTCCCACCCCCGTCTAAGGAGCACCGCAGTGCTGCCACACACAGCGCAAAGGGTCTATTTCTCTTGCGCAGCGTTACAGTAGAGCAGCCAAGTGATGGATTTCCAGGGCGCTCTGCTTCTAGACCCTGCTGTGCTGCTGGAGTTTAGATTCTTCCCGTCCCCTTCAGTGTTGGCAGGATCCAGCCCTTGGACTGAGAGCAGGTGCTTCAGCCATCTTGTCACTGAGCCTGGACAAATCGGGAGCGATTCCCCTCACCCCACCCCAGTGTAATTATTTGCTAAAGACAACTTTACCATCAGTCTTAGGGTACATAGTTCAACTTTTTTGTTTTTTTGGTGAGCTGTCAAACCAAAAGAAAATAATGAAGTGGGATTTGTTTTGTAAATTGCAGCATGGCTTTGTTCATTGGTGCTGAACATTTGCCTATCTCCTGTTTTCCAGGACACTGGAGTTCTTAATGAGACACTTAGCTCGTCTAGCTGATTACTGCTCCATCACAAATATGCACACTAAGAACTTGGCAATCGTCTGGGCTCCAAACCTCCTAAGGTATTCTTTTTTTTTTTCTTTCCATTTCAAGACAAGATAAGTTTTTATATTTATAAAAAACAGACAGATACCTGTTCCCCAGAAAATGATAACTTTCAGCAGTTGAGAAAGAGGTTCTTCCTTTCTTCCATCCATTGTGCTCTTCTCCTCCCGTAACATTTCTCATGGGAAGTCATTCTAAGCAGGGGCTTGAGACCACCTGGTAAGCTCCTGAACTAGTGATGTAAAGTAGCCCCCCGCTGTTGTCAGTGGAACCAGCCGTGGTATTCTGCCTCACCGCAACGCAGTTCCACTGACGGCAGTTCAGTAGGGGCAAGGAAGCATTCCCTCTACCCCAACCCTCTCTTCTAGACGATAATTTCCCCTGTCCTGCTTAGACGAGACTAGTGTGTCCTTGATCGTCCAGGAAAATTTGTTCAGTGGCATCACTGGTTTCCCATTGCATAAGTCTCTAGAATCTAATCTGACAGCTTCTGGCTGCAAAAATTCAAACTTAGGGGAATGATCTTGGATAAATCTGTCCCCTAAAATTGGTTTTGAATGTGTGTAATAGGGTGGTTTAAAACTAATGGTGTAATTTAAAAATTTTGCTTTAAAAGAACGAGAAAAAAAAAAAAAAAAAACCACCCTGGCATCTATTGTATTGGTTTCTGGACTGCTTTTGTTACCAACCCGAGAAACCTGAGTCGTAGATTCCCCTGTGTGCAGTTAATGAGGGTAAGCTCTTTTCTCCTTTCTGGCAATTCACCCACAAGCAGTCAAATGCTCTCTTGTTTGAGTTTGCTTTTGTGAATATTGGGGTACTTGCTGAGCAGGATCAGTTGGAGACGTTCCCTGCTAGAGGGAAAAATCACATTAGAAGGCCACAGTGAGCTTTGTACAATGCCACTGCATTAAACTGCTGCCATTCACAGTATCTGGAAATAAGGTAACAAAAAGCTCCCTGCTTTGGGCATGCAGTTCGTTTACCTCGATCCGGACCTGCCCCACGCTCCTTTTCCTTCTAGACCCAGTGTTCCTCTTGCCATTTCAGTAAGACTCAAACCAAAATTGGGATAGAAATCACTAGCTAATGATCACACACTAATTTTGTGTAATGCTTTGATGAGATTTAATCTCTGAACTGCCCCTAAAGTCTTGTCCGCCTGAGCAGCCAGGCACAATAGCTCAACACATGCCGAAGCCTTGCCCAACAGGAGCACATCTTCCCGCGTTCTCCTGGCTGCTTGCATTTCACGTAATCTGCCTTTTCTTCAGATCAAAGCAGATAGAGTCTGCCTGCTTCAGTGGAACAGCTGCCTTCATGGAGGTGCGAATCCAGTCGGTCGTTGTGGAATTCATCTTGAACCACGTGGACGTCCTCTTCAGTTCCAAACTCAGCTCAGTCATACGAGATGGAGCAGGTGCGTGTCTTCCTCCGCTAGCTTTACCTTGATCAAAAAAGGTAGCAGACGCTTAATGGGTATCTGAGCCTCCCCCTGGACATTTGAAATATGTTTTTACTATAACCTAGAGGACAGATTTCCAGGTTTATGGTGTTAGAACCAGGCAAATATAGCCTGATTTTAGAAATTGCTATCAGTACCCTTCTTCGAAGCCAAGGATGCTCTACAGAAGTGCACGTCTTAATGTTTGGCTGCTACTTTTATGTCCTAGCACTGAGAATTTATGAGGAATCTCTTATATCTTTGTCTCCCCCATGCTCCCTCCCCTTCTTTTTAAACCATCATCATCGATGCTCCTGCATGCTTGTCCACGTGAGCTGTCCTGCAGTACAGCACAATGCATGACCAGTCTACCCTTATCAGCACCTTAGAACATAAATAGGAATGAACTGATTTAAAGCAAGCTCTCTGTACTCAGTAATGTTGACACTAAGAAACTTGGTCTTGCTCTTAACGGGGAATAGGTTGACATCTGCTCTCCTGGTTATTTCTTCTGCATAGTCTCTGTGGGTTAATTAGCAGGGCCGGCCAGCCGCATGGCTCAGTCTGGGTTGGCCCTACAGCTACGGCCCGCTTCTCTGCTTGCGTTGCTGATTTGCGGCTTGAGGATGAGGAATGAACTGCGACACCGTTGTGCCCAACCCTGGAGCACCTGAAACGCCGTTCAGCCTTGGAACCTACAAGTTCCCTTGGGTAACTACTAAGGCCATCAGCTTACCTGTTCCATTGAAAACGAGTGGAGTTGCACCAGGAAGAAAGCTTACTCCGTGTGTTAGATCAACAACTGTGGATACCGCAAGCTATTATTACCTAATCCTAAGCAGCATTAAGGATGTACCGTCTGCTCTGATAACCTGCCCTCCGATGAAATGTGTGCAGTTACTGTCACCCGTGGAGTACAGGTTCCAGTTTTTCCAGCGTATTTGCTGCTCCCCGCTTTTAAACATGTCCTGCCTCTACTCAGGATGGCAGAGCTGCTCTAAGTCCAGCTTTTGTTCCTACTGGAAGGCAATTGTAAGTCAATAGGAGCCAGAGGTTAGCTTGGCTGAACACTAATAGCCCACAGCAGGCTGAACTCTGCCGGGGAAGATAAGCATGCTAAGAATCCGAGCCAAATGATTATCCAGGCTTAGAATGGACCATGTAAATTCGGCTAATTGTTTAATGACTTGGTCATTCACATTGAGTGTGCTTTGACACAAAACTGGCGGGGAGAAGGCCCGGGCTGTTTCACAGGCGACCAGCTAAGCGCAGGAATACTGCGCTACAGCAAGGCAGCATCCTCCTCAGTGCTGCCGAGAGCCTCTGTGTATGAGCACGACTTCTTGCCTGTAAGAGGCGAAAGTGGTATTCCCAAGCCTGCTTTAAGCCATTCCAGGGAAGGCTATTGCAAAGACAGCCGGAACCCAAACTTCACCCAGGATAGCTGACAGAAACACACACGAGACCGTGCATGCTTTACGCAAGAGCCGTGAATTGAAAAGGACAGCAGTAGGAATGGAACCAACCAGGACGTTGATGTGAAGGGGTGACATACTTCCCCCCACCCCCGTTAGCTCACGTGGGACTAACCATCTAAATACTTGCAGAAAAGACAGCTCCGCTTACAACAGGCGCCTCGTGCTCCGCTGTAGCAGTCTCCTCTACACTGCAAGCTGACGCACCTGGGTCCTGGCAGCAGGAGGCAATATCAGCTACTCTTCCGAAAACAAGGACAAGCTGTAAAGAGGCCAAGGACAAGACACACAGCTAGATTCTGTTTGCCATGTCCATCTGCACATCAGTTTGTAGCAGCCTCAGTCACACATGGCATTTCCTGTTGCACCAGGAGGTGGAACCTGGGAATGACTGAAGCCAAGCTTTATAAGAAGAAAAACCATCACTTTCTTTAGACTTTTGCATACAGAAGAAGCCTAAGTAAAGTATGTCAGCAAAGGTTTCTAACCTACCTGCTTCCCTCTGCCTTTTTTTTTTTTCTTTTTTAAAAATAGACTAAACTGCTCTCAAATATGAGAATTTGTTTTCTCGTAAACACACCTCTGACAAAATGGTTATTTTGACCACATCTTTCAGTGGCTGGGATAACAAAGACTTAGAAAAACACAGCACCTCCCTAGACACACAGACCCGGAGCTTTGATCTCTGTACTGCTGTTTTCTGATTCTCCCTGTTGCCTGTGGTTTCCCTTTACAGGGCACAGTTCTTTATCCCGGCCCAAGTCTCTGTTGGTGTCCTCTCCTTCCACAAAGCTGCTCACGCTGGAGGAGGCACAGGCACGGACGCAGGCCCAGATCAACTCTCCCATCGTGGCAGACAGCAAATACATAGAAGTGGGAGAAGGCCCTGCAGCTTTACAGGGGAAATTCCACACGGTCATCGACTTTCCATCGGAAAGGTAGAGACAAGTTTCCTTTCCAGCATGTGTTATAACTGGGTGGTTTTGATTACAGCAAAAACTTGCCAATACTGACGTACACTAGTCGTACGTAAAGTATTGTAGCCAGTTTTCCACCTGCTTTGGACTCTGCGAGGATTCCGCTTGCATCAATTGTCTGGTGGACTTAGTTTAGCCACGTAACTTCGGTGCCACTCCCTGCCTTTTAGCTGGGTTATCGTTAAACGTCTAAAGCGGTGTTGTACGTGGTGCCTGTAGATGCCTGTACTAGTCATGCGCGCAGAAACGTAAACAGGGTGAGCACCTGGAAACGTTGGGGTTTTCCAGATTACAGGACTAACTGCCTGTGACAAATCCAGGTTCCCCTCAAAGCGGAGCAGTTGGACAGACTTGATGACACTGGAAATTAAATATGGGCAGTGGGAGGAGACGAATGTGATTTTACAGCACGAGCGAGAGAGGCTTTTGAATACCTTTTACGGCTGCACAGTTCCTCAGAGAGCTGGCGCATCTGCCAGGTAAATAAAAGCCATCCCTTAGCTGCTGTACTGTACAAGTACGGAGCCGTTGCACACCTGCATTGTGCCCTCTCTGCATAGTTTGGTGGGATTGACCCAGCAAGACTTCAGGGCTGAGCTGTAAGAATGAAAACTTCCTCAGCTATTGGAAGGAGACCGAGGTTCTAAGCTTTGTTTCAGCAGGAGCCAGATAGCGCTAATAACAACCAGTAGCAGGAACTAAATGCCGCTTCCCCCTGCAACGATTTGCTCTCTTTTCTCACTCCAGAAAAAGACCGCCCAGCAAGATGAAGAAATCGCCAGTCGGCAGTTGGCGTTCCTTCTTCAACCTGGGAAAATCATCATCCGTCTCCAAACGCAAACTGCAGCGCAATCCAAGTGAGCCCTCAGAAATGAAAGCCATAGCCCTGGCAGGTAAGGGTGCAAATCCAGCTTCCAAAAAGCTGGGTTTTTCAGCAGTGCAGAATGCAGAAAGAATGCTTCTATCTCCTTCTAGCGTTCAAGCCATGCATAACATCTTCAGTTAACTGCAGTCTTTCCTAAATGGATCTCACCTTAGCTCAAGAGCCAAACCTACTAGAACGTACACCTCTAACGCTTTTCTCAGAGAAGCTTTTGAAAGACGGTATATGGGCACTGCTATAATAAGTCTCAGAATAATTCCTTCTGACACTCTTACTATGAAATAAGAATACAGTTCTGGCTCCCTTGGCTGCTCGCCGAAGTCACACAGTTTACCTAGGCAAAGGCACTTTTCCACAAACACATTCACCCCGAAAGCTGTGCCAGTGTAACAGGAGAAGGCATCCAACAACCTTTTGTAGCCGCATCCGATGTCCGTAGACTCTGAACTCACAGCCCTTTCCATATACAGTTTACTTCTCTTTCCAAATTTAAAGACAGCAACAATATGTTTTTGTGGTAAAACATGCCACACATGGGCCAGTGAGGACTTTTATCCCGTCTTCTTCCTGGTGCTATTTTCAAATCATAACCCTCATAGCCTTCAGTATAATAAACACATTATACGAACACCCTTCATGCCCATCTCCTTGGAGCACTGAGGTCATACTTGTTTAGTACTTATAGAACGAGTGTGTAAGTGTTACTTTCTTCCCCATTTTAAAAGGTTTTTGTTTGCTGGTAGGAGCCAGCCAATTGTCAGAGGTCCATCCAGACAGAGGCTGTGGCAGGATGATGTGGGGAGTTGTTTCCCAGCCTGCCATCTGCAGCAGTTACCCTTTTGGTAGGTTACTTTTCCCCAGTCTGTAAAATGAGTATCAAAAATTGATTCACTCTGTTGTAATTGCCTCTTGCCTGGTAGTACAGAATCATGGGCTGAAAGGGACCTCCACAGGCCAGCCTCCCGTGCAAAACAGGACTACCTCTGTCTGAGACAGCAAAGCATATTAACAGTGGAACAGGATAAAGGTTTTCTTCAAGGACTTTGGAGTAAAAACAAAACCCCCAAAAAACCCAACCCCAAGCCAAAAAAGCACAACCGTTACTCTCAGGACAGGGGCGCTGTTATTAGAAACCCATTTGTGTTTTTCCTGCCACCGTTAACGTCGCCAAACACAAACCACTTTTATAATTCAGCTTCTCACTGTCTCGGTTGCGTTTCCTTAGGTGGACGGGGAGACAGCGGGACTCTTCGCTCAGCTAAAAGCGAAGAATCGCTTACCTCTCTGCATGCTGTTGACGGTAAGACAAAACTGTGCCTACACTTCTAACGTGTGTGGATTACAAAGATTTTTCCACCCCTCTGGTAGAGGCTGGACTTGCTAATTAATGAAGCAGCTTACTGCTGCCCAACATGCATGGGTATCACAGAGAAATGCGCTTCAGGTCTTTGTTTTCCTTCTAAGGTAAAAAAAGCAAACCTCTCGCTTCTGTATAGCCGGCACCCCTTACATTCTTTCCTTGCCATCTTCCCTCTCTATTCTAAGGTGGAAAAGGCGGCATCGGGAAGGAAAATGCTTTCCGAGAAAGCCTTAGGTCTACTGCGCACTTAAACTAGTTTTGCTTTTGCACACAGCTTAGTTTCAGGCCAGATCTGACCTGACAACTTCTGTAAAAGAGTTTGAGCAAACGTAATTAACAGTTACTGCTCGCTACGTTACTTCTGTGTTTAGAGTTCACCAGGTGAGCATCGCGCACACCGCCTTAAGACTACTTTAAAAACACCACCGGACCACCACCTCCTGGACAGTCAAGATTTTGACACTCAGTGGTCTGTATCTGCTCATTCCTAGGTGAATCTAAGCTGTTCCGACCCAGAAGACCTCGGTCCAGTAGTGATGCATTGTCCGCTTCCTTCAATGGAGAGCTCTTAGGAAACATGAATCGCTGCAATTCCTACGACAACCTTCCCCACGACAACGACAGCGACGGGGACGAGGGGCTCATCCACGTTCCTGCCCTGATTTCTCCTCGATCCGCTGAAGACGTTGACCTGAGCCCACCGGATATCGGAGTCGCTAGCCTGGATTTTGACCCAATGTCTTTCCAGTGCAGCCCGCCCCAAGCAGAGTCCGAGTGCCTGGACAGCAGTACCTCCCTGCTGGAGTCAGTTGGCATCAATAAGGAGAAACCAAGCCTACTAAAGAAGGACTTGGAATCAGGCAGCCAGTCCCAGACACCAGGCAGTGCCACGAGCTCTGAGCCAGTCTCCCCTTTCCAAGAGAAGATGAGTCCCTTCTTTACTCTGGACCTGAGCCCAACCGAAGAGAAGGCCTGCAAACCCCATGCCTTCTCACCCAAGATGGGACGAAAGCCCATCAAATCTCCGCCGCTGACTACATCAGAACCCATCTCCTTCGCGCTGCCCAGCCACATGTCGGAAGCAACTGGAGGAGTGCCCATCACATCCAGAAACTCCTCTGCTTCCAGCTGGAGCAAAGGGATTGGCATCACTGATATCACAAACAGGTCCCCAACCCAGATGTCCTTGCCCCTGAAAACCAGTGAAACAGGAGCAGGGGAAGGAGCCCACCAAGAGCTACAGCATGCCCACCTAGTGGCTGCTGGCAAACCAGAGTTGCCAGAAGAAGGGGAGAGACCAATGTCAAGCAGTCAGAATAAGACTGTACCCACTGGACACACACAGCCAGGTACAGTGCATTTTCCTCCATTCTTTCTTTAAGTTCCAAAGGGGACCTGCTCTCAAAAACATCCTCCTCTGCGTGCCTTGTAGGAGAGGGGAGTGCCCGTCAGTTCTGATCACAAGTGTCTTGCAGGGCTGTGCAGATCAGTAAGGTCTTAACCTCTGCCTTCTCCCTACATCACACAAATCTCAGATAATTTTCCATAATACCTTGTATACTGCTTTTCCCCCCGCTCCCCATCCTGTCATACGTGAAAAATCTATATAGCATGTCCTTCTAAATCATTTCAGCCAGTTGACCATCTAAGACTTTTTTCTTTTTTCTTTTTCTTTTTTTTTTAAATTAAAACTCCGCCAACACTCAAAGAAGGGACCTTTTCACCTAAAACCTTATGATCAAAATTGTGTAAGGGTACCTCATTCTCTGTCTGCTACCTACTTCCTACCTCTAGAAATGCAAGAGGAGCCTTTAGACAATCTCTTGTGGTTTTTTTCCCTTTTGGTGATGAACTGCTGTGCTATTGAGCAGCGTTTGCATGTGAGACAGAAGATAGAGCGTTTCACATCAGCAGGAATTGCCACTGTGAAAGTGTGGAAAGCGTCTATTTTTTTATAAGTCATTAAGGTTAGGTCACTCTCCTTATTGGGTAACATAAAATCACTCTCTCTCTCAATTTTCCCCCCATTAGGAGCAGTTGCCCTCGACTCCCCCCAGGATCCTGTTCCCGTCAGTTCTGTGTCTCTTATCCCTCCTCCTCCTCCGAAAAATGCAGCGCGCATGCTAGCCCTAGCGTTAGCCGAGTCCGCACAGCAAGCGTCCGCTCAGTCTCAGAAAAGGCCAGGAGATGCTCATTCTGAAAGCACAAATTACGGAGAGACTGAAGCTGGCACAGCTCTAGAAAAGCTCCATCTCTCTGCTGGTGCTCCAGACAAGCTCCACCTGTATACCGGTCTGCCCGAGAACCGACTTCACTTCCAGCCTGGTGCACCAGTAGAGCAGGATTTCCAAGGTAGCAGCACACCCGGGGAGCAGAACCACCCACCGGGTGCACCTGGAAACCGGGACCCCCCGCCTCCCCACACTGGCGTGCCTGGGGACATGCCTGGTAGCAGAGAGGCAGAGCAGGAGCAGTCCAGCTTCCATCCTGGTAAACCGGGGGACAAAGATCACTTCCCCTCCCACGCTGGGGACTGGG
The DNA here is from genome assembly GCA_013400535.1 of Scopus umbretta. Taxonomy (NCBI): domain Eukaryota; kingdom Metazoa; phylum Chordata; class Aves; order Pelecaniformes; family Scopidae; genus Scopus; species Scopus umbretta. Next base: position 100,838 of record VZTL01000271.1, read on the forward strand.
AGCACACACAGCACCACGCTCCCGCTGCACTGCCTGACTGGGAACCACCCACAACAGACTTGGCTGTAGATAAGCCCCACCTCCGTGCATGCGTGTCTGGGGACAAGCACCACGCTCCTACCGGCACAGCCGATGACAAACTTCAGCCTCCTCCTGTCATAACTGCCGGGGAGAAAAGCACCCCGGCTTCAATGCCGTATTTAACAACCATCCAGACAACAGCAACCGAGCCTAACCGTGGGCCAGCAGGCCCAGCCACAACAACTCAGGCAGACATCGCTGTCCCAGCGGCGCAGCGCACGCTCGCAACCAGCCAGCCCGCCCCGTCGCAGAGGCAAGATCACCAGTCAGCAATGGGACAAGTGCCAGCGGCCTCGGCAAAAGCGTCGAGTAGTTCTAACCAGGTACGTGGGTGCGCCCCCGGAGCCTCGCGCCTGTCTGCAAGCGCAGTGTCCGTGCACTGGTCCAAATCCAAATGGCAAGAGGCAGGGGATTCACGGGTTACTGGAAACTACGCGTGTACGAGACGGGCACAGCCTTACAGGAAAGCAGCGCAGAATTTCCTAAGTGAACGCAAGGGAACATCCCAATACACCTGCTCGCCTTGGTACCGGCTGGGTGACCGATACAGGGAATGCTAGTTTAGAAGTGCTCGGGAACAAGTAAGAATTTTTACATCCTCTCTTCACCGAGGCTGACGATCCCCGCTTCCAACACCCTCTGTAATAAAGCGGGTCAGATTCCTGGTGCGAGTTAGACATGGAAGCGTTCACTCAGAAATCCAAACTGCCTGCAGCCTGTCTTAAGCTCTGTAGGCACAGTTAAGGAAGGGATTTCTGCTGTATTACACTGCTTGATCTGCTCACTAAGTCCAGGTACATTTTCATTAAGACAAGTACATTTATAAGCAGACCACCTAACAAAATGCTGTGGGCCACCGCGCTTAAGTTTTAACCTGTTGCTCTAGGCAGCCACCTCCTCCCCTTTCTCCAGTTTGACATTTGCAGGGAGAGCCCTCACAAGCCCTTCGGCTGCCATTTGTGACGGCTCCTGAAATCTCCCAGAGGCACCACGCTGCCCTTGCTGCGAAAGGGAACGTAACACGTCTCCTCTTCCACAGCGAGCAGCACTAGCTCTCCACAGCAAACAGAAACCAAGAGCAGGAGGGAAAAAACCCAAAACCAAAATAACCCCAAACCAAACCCACCAACTTACATTGAACTAATCTGTACAAGCTGATCCTTCAACTACAGATTTGGCGGGGGGGGAAGATGCTTGCCTCTAACTTCTACCGCTTGCTTCCCTGTAGGTGTGGGGTGCAACTGCGCCCGAAAAGCCACCTGAGCCTGCTGCGGTTTTCGTCCCAGAAAGCAGTTCTACCACCCGCTGCTCTTCTTCTGTGCCCACGGGCCACCAGAGCCACCTGGAAAAGCCTCGGGAGACCGCGAGGGCTCCCCCGCTGCACCTGCGGTCCGAGTCCGTCCCTACTCACTCCTCCTACAGCTTTACACCTCCTGTCCCACCCGTGAGAACGCTGGAGAGCAAAATTGCCGCCGCCATGCACTCGAACAACACGGACGCCATCAACAACTCCAACTATCACGCCTTCCTCTCCTCCTCCATGCTGGCCTCCTCTGTGGAGGAAGCCCTGCTGCCACCCCCACCACCGCCCCCACCCAAGCACGCTTCCCTGCAGTCCGTGTACGTGCCGCATCCCAAGCCAGAGAGCATCCCTGAGCCCTCCGGGCCAGACAACTACGTGCACCACAAGCCGGCTTCCATCCATCAGTACAGGCCCGAGAGCGTTCCTCCTCACATCTCCTACCACAGCAAGCCTGACCAGCACCAAGCCTACCCTCCTCGGTCAGAGACCCCCACTTCTGCGGGCACTCGCTACAACACATACACCAACCAAGGGAAGAGCACCTCGGCTCTCCACTCCAAGCCTCGCAGCCGGACAGAGTTTGTGTCCTCCGTGAGCCCGACGGGCCTGCGTAACGCCAGCTATGCCGAGGATGCTCCACCCTACCCCACTATCCGAAGGGTTCAGTCGCTGCACGTCCCCACCCCTGCTGCCTCTGCTATCCGCTCCGTTCCCATTTCACGGACTGAGGTACCGCCGGACGACGAGCCAGTGTACTGCCCGCGGCCCCTCTATCAGTACAAGCCATATCAGCCCCACTCCGACTACCACGTAACTCAGCTGCAGCCTTACTTTGAGAACGGGCGGGTACATTACCGGTACAGTCCTTATTCCAGCTCTTCCGGATCCTCTTATTACACCACTGCCGATGGGAGCTTTTACGACCTGGACCCCTACAGCACCGTGCGGGTCAGGCCTTTCCACCCGCTGCCCAGCCGAGACTTTGCATCCTACGCCTCCCGGCTGCAAAGCAAAGGCCTGTACCGCTATCCCAGCTTGTCTGCCTACCCTCGGGGCGGCCTCATCAGCCACCTGGCAGGCAAAGAGCACAGCTTCGTCAGCAGAGACGTGCCTCCTGCCCCGGACATCAAGCACATGTACATGTCGTGGGACCTCGAGGACATGGAGAAGTACCGCATGCAGTCCATTCGCCGGGACAGCCGCACACGCCAGAAAGTGAAAGGGCCGGTGATGTCCCAGTACGATAACGTGGCCCCGCTGCTGCAGGAGGAACTGGGAGGACTGGATGCGATTCACTTGCGCAGCAAATCGGATCCTGGGAAAACTGGCCTCCTCACCGTGGCAGAAGGGAAGGAGGGGAGGTACCCGGCGAAAGCAGCTACGCCCGAGGGGGACGAACGTTACTACATGCAGCACCCGGAGCCGGAGCTGGAGAGAGCCCACTACCACGGGGCCTACGGGAACGGGCAGTCGGAGAAGCCGTCCCTTCCCCAGAAGCAAAGCAGCGTCCGGAACAGGAAGCTGCACGAGCCGGGCTGCAGCACAAGCGAACACAGGACGCACTTGCAGCAGGAAGCAAGCCATAGGCAGCCTTCCGAATCCAAAAACGGGCCCCCTTATCCCGACTACAGGTCCAAAGGTGGCCCAGAGCCCTCCGAGCCCATCGGCTACCAGCACTCGGGCGGGAAGTACATCCCAGCAAACCAGGAGACCCTGAGACTGAACCACAAGGAGGTGAGGTTGGCAGAGGACAGGCCAGATTTGGAGAGGTCTCGAGCCAGGCCGACCGCATCCATGGAGAAACACTCCAGAGACTGCTATAAAGAGGAGGAGCATGCCGCCTCTCCCATGGCACCGCCGCCCAAGCCCGAACGGAGCCACAGCCTCAGAATGCAGCACCCCGAAACCATGGAGAGGGACTCTGCCCTCCTCTACCCATACCAAACCCTTGGGAAACGCCAAAGCACTATGACTGTGGTGTCCCAGTATGATAATTTGGAGGATTACCATACCATGCCTCAGCACCAAAGAGGGGGCTACGTTGGAGGCGGGGGGTTTGTGCCCCCCGGTTTTACCCATGTGCACAGTAGAACTTACGCCACGGCCCTTGGCCAGGGAGCCTTCCTCCCGACGGAGCTGTGTTTGCAGAGGCCCGAGACAGAGGTCCACGTTGAGTGAGCTGGCGGGGGGGGAAGGAGGGATAGAGTCTAAGCAGCCTCTGCTGGACAGCGGACTGTTTTATTTTTTCAGTGACGGAAGAAAAAACAAACAAACAAACAAACAAAAAACCCCACCACACAACACCCTACCCTGCCCCGATGAGCAAAGCAAACCCACCTTCAGCCCCATTCCTACCAGCCCACCACTCACCGTTTTTACGTAGTAGAGAGATAGCTTTTTCATGTAGTTTTGAGACAACTGGAACGACAGGGCAGGCTGTTGGCACGCGGTTGTTGCCAGAGAGGCCGGGCAGAGCTGAAAGAGATGCTGTTGGGGCAGGGGGTGGGAAGGAAAAGTTTTTCCTTCCTCAGGTTTGACATTGGCAGTTACCACCGCTTCCTCACCTCCATGGTCCTGTGCATGATGGACTGTGCATGCGGCTGTTCCCTCCGTGTGTTGTAAGTTGCCCATCCCGCTGCTAGTGCCCAAGAAAGGGTCTCCGTGACATGCCTTGGAAGAGCCACTGTTCTGCCCCCTCTGCGGTTACGCAGCGACAGCAGGCTAAAAGCTGGGGGGGGGAAGACTTCCTAAGTATTTTCTTCTTGATAAACGCCGAGGTCCTGCCTCTCCCTTTCAAATTATTGCTTAGGCGTAGCGGATCCACTTCAGTTGCTTTGAAGTGGGTGGGAGCCTGTTTGACTTCAAGCCTGCGGAATAGGCTCTGAAGCAAGTTCAAAACACAACGCACTTTTTTAAATTGCTTGCTTAACAAGCTGCTTCTGACTACAAGAAATTAAATTACTTTAAATTTCTCTATTGCAAGCAGAGGCCAGCTATGGAAGCCAAGTAGGGCAGGTTTGCATTTCTTATACCAAAAGGGGAGGGGGGGGGGGATTAAAAAACCCCAACACAAAAATACACCAAACCATACACACACAGTTGGGAACAGCACACCCATTTCATGCCAACTCCTCTTTACCGCTAGGCTATCTACAGTCCAGATGATTTAATACCATGTTGTGGCTGGCCAGACAGTATCGTCTCTCTACAAAAAGAAAATACTATAAAAATAAATCTATAGCATTATGTCCAGCTTGTAAATTGGAGCCCAACTTACCGGCTGGGAATGACTGCGTAAGTGCCGAGTTATCTGCATGACCAGCTATCTGCCCTGGGCCAGATCCTGCAGCTCTTACATCAGGGAACGCTCCCGTTGACCTGTGTAACACGGAAGGTCTGCAGGACACGGCTTTCTGTAACCTTGGAGTTCTGCGCTGGCAAGGGGATCCCTGTGAAGCTGTGGCACATACGGAGTAGCTACGTGCTGTCTGTGCGCTGTGAAATAGCACTGCCGCCCGTATCGCAAGTGCAGCTCGTACCAGTATTCAGTTAGCAGTAGGGACAGAAGGCCAGTGCACTCTCTGTAATACACTAATAACGTCGTCCTAGGTATTTAAAAGCTTTCTGTATTGCAAAAGAAGCCAGGCAGCATCTCGCGTGCAGCCTCTCGGGCTTCCCAGGACTCACCGCGACCCCACCTTATAAATAAAGCACATCCATTTCATTAGACAGGGCTTGCAAGCAATACTTGAGATTTAGGAGTTTCTCAATGTTCACTGATAAATTCCAAGGCCATTCCTGTTCTTGTGTGGTTGAAGAACTTCGCTACCCGTTTTGAATCTCTAATGTTTTATTAAAAACCTGGAGGTCCTGCAGTTAGCACACAGCTGTGAAAGTTAAAGGGAACTTAGATGATTGTTTGAACAAAAGTTTCAGGGCTATTTTGGGGCTTTCAAATCCTAAGGAAGAACCTGCTTCTAGTAGCTAACTAGTCCTTAGCCATTTAGCTTCTTTTAATCTTGTAGCCTTGTCTGGGGCTGTTTCAGTAACACTACCTTATGGTCCTATTTTATCGTGCAATGCTCTTGTTTTAAGCATTTTGTTTAGAAGAATTGTCCTTACATGTTACGGAAATAAATCTGGCAGCCAGGATTTAAAGAAAAAAAGAAAAAAAAAGAAAAAAAAAAGAGAAAAAGAAAGCAGCACTGTGATCTGGGTTACCACAATCTCCGTGTGAGCAATTACCAGGTAGAGGGGATGGGTTTTTTTGCGAGGGAATGCTTTTTGTAATGTTTTCTTTTAAGGAAAACTAACAAAAATACATAGAAAGGGGCCACTAGGTGAGCCACGTTGTGGGGCCACCCTGTGTACGTTGCTAGCGAACTCCCTAGGAAAGGCTGACCTGTCCCGATTCCTCGGTGCAAGCTCGCCAAGGGAGTCCAGTTGGAAATCGTGCTCTCTCAGTAGAGGTGTGCGTCACGCTGGGACTCGTACCAGTCCTCAACCCCTGTAGCACAGTCACCCCACAGCTGCCAGTTACCTGCCGAGGTCTCCAGTTGAAGCAGGGACAATGTGTTTGGTTCAGGCTATTTGGGATTCAGGTAATGAGAGCTGTAGGTCGGACCTCTCTCTCTCTTTCCATGAAAGCCTTAACTCCCCACTCCTGCCCCCCCGCAGCAACTCTCCTCACCTCCGTTTGGGCCTTACGTTAACCAGGACTATCCTCCTACCATGAGGGGGCTGAACCCAGCTCCCAATAATTGTAAACGCCTCTCTGGATTTTCCTGCTCAAAGCCACTGTCTCCCTCTAGAGATCAAGTGCCATCCCCGGACAACTTCTGTTCCTTACAGTCTTCTACTACTGCCTGAGCCTGGGCTCTTCACCTCACTGCATTGTACGAAGTGCCAGGTGCTAAGCACCCTCTCATCCCGTGGGAAACAAAAGCTTTCAGCACCTCTCAAAGGGAGCTTCTAGAAGCGCACACCCATACGCCTAGGTGGCTGCTACACACAGCCTTCCCCCGGAGAACGAGGAGGTCTCCGTTAAGAAAAAGACACAAGGCAGAAAACTTAACACCCAGCGTCCTCCCATCCCTCTGCGCGCAGCCACATCGGGGTGTACTTCAAGGGCTGGAAGCTCTCGGAAAACCTAAACTAACTTCTGTACACCGGTGTTGAGCCACAAGTCCAAAAGAAAAATAAAAACCAAGGTTAAGGCACCAGCTTTTCCCAGACAATAATAGAGATGAGCACCTTTCTTTTGGTGTTGCTACTGCCCATGGCTTAAACATCTAGTACGATTCAGCAGCCATCCCCGCATCCGCCCCACGCAAAGCCATATAGTGAACTATGCAGTTCTGCTCTTGCACTGTGCTTAAGCTGACGGTCCTTAGAGTTTTACATCCTCCTTAGTTGAGTCACGGCAACGGCAAAACATCCAGCTATATCTTTTCAGGAGTCGTAGCTGAGATTCATAAGGGCATTGTGCAGCGAAGCGAGGAGGGGAGGTTACACCAGATGTCTAAGGAAGGTGGGTGATGGGGAGGCAAGTTGGTAGTTCGGTTCTTAGCGTTCTAGCAGAGAAATGGGAGAGAGCAAGGGGACGGCAACGCAAATAATACTCTATTGCAAGTCCAGTTCTGCTCAGATGAAGTCATCTACTGCCTAACCTCATCTCCAGCAAGATGAGGAGCAGCTATGTTCTTAAATAATTCCCTCAACACTTGCCACAAGCTATCTGCATCTTAAATTGCCACTTCCCAAGTTTTCAGCCAAGTTTCTCCCTAGCGCATGCAAGAGTTAGGGTCCAACAGCGTACTCCGACGCTGGATTTCCGCCTCCGCTTTGGAGCGGAACGTACGACCTGTAGGAGACCTTCCCTGGTGAGGGGGGAGTGCAGATGTTAAATGAGTAAGGAGGACCTAGCCCCTATGAAGTCTTAAGGAAAGCATTAATTTCTGATTTTTAAAAAGTCTTTATCAGGTGAAATCTATATGCATAAATGACAAACCACCCACAACTTTGTGCCTATGTCTTTCCAGAGATCCTCATCGTATGCTCATCATTTGAAGGGGGGGGTCAGTAAGGATTGCACAGTGGTAGTAAGTTGCTACGCAAAACCAAAACCAACTTGAAAGCATGCCGTTCCTCTTTAACCCCAGAAAGGGACAGAACCTCACGTGTACTCTGCCATTCATCACTACGTTGACAGGGCATTGACTGAAGCGACGCGTTACGTGTTAGGAAAGCTGGATGAGAAATTGTTTTACTTACTTTCGTTAAAGGCGGCTTAGGCATGCAACTCTTTTTCCGAGAGCCTCGTGCTACAGGATTCCGATGTTGAAAGGCATGGTCTGGTTTAAACAAACGTACACCGTACTACCTTTGTGTGCAGAGTCTTGCCTCGTCCAGTTGGGGGGGGTTGGGGGGGGGGTTGTTTTGCAGTATATTTTCCTGCTGTAAAAGACTTGATTTTTCTTTCCCTGAGCCGCATGAGAAACATCCCAGAAAATCTTGGGTTACCTTTGGAGTTCCCTTCACTTTAATTTATATAGTGTCTTTTTTTGTGAACTGGTGTAAAATGTATATGCCGACAAGCTCATGTATTTTTATGTAAATATTTTTTGTGGTTTCCCCACTTGCCCTTCTCTGTAAATACTTAGAATTCTCATATTCTCACCTTGTATGATGCAGATGTGGTTTTGTTTCTGTTTTTTATTTGTACTGTAATGCAACAATCCAGACTGAGGTGTCTTGTGGTATTAAACAAAAGCAACAGTCCCACTGAGCTCACACTCAGATGTACAACGTGACAGCATTAATCAAGCCAGGTTAAAAACTATTCCGCCGTGTTTGTGTGTATTTTTGCCTCTGCTTCATTAATTAACAGTATATTAACAAAGCAAACCAACGGGAAAAGCCAGTTGAGAGCCGTGCTTTGGAGGGCTGCTGGCAGGGATCTCTAAAGCCGGAGGAGGGGGTGACTTGGCATTCATCTGCCAAGGCTATTGCAAAACCGCTCACCGTAAGCCCACGCCGCTGCTTGTCTGTTCGGTTAACCTGGGTTCAGTTACACACAAAATAAACCAGCCTGGGCTTTTTTCGTCTCCCTTTCTTCTCACCCAGCACGACAGTGTGCAAGGAGAAACAGCTTGGCGCTCGCACAGAAGGCACAGGGCAGAGAAAGTCGGGACTAACAGATGGCACAGGCCACCTTGGCCTTTAGAGCGGGCCGGGAGGGATTCTAGGCACCACAGCAATACTGCTCACAGTTAATTAATAGCAAAGAGATGATTTTCGTAACGTTGCGAGAAGGACTTCGAGCGGCCTTTCCAACCAGTAAGCGTTGCGCTCTTCAGAAGCGCTGCCAGTAATAAAACCGACCTGACGGCGCGCTCTGCGGCGGGCAGGCCGGCCCCGCTCCCCACGCTGAGCCCGTGAGCCACGGTCTGCCACGGGGCTCTCGCTGGGCCACCTGCCCGCCCGGCCCAGAAGCCTCTTCTGCGAGCACAGAGGGGCTGCCGGGTATTAAGGCTGGCGTTCGGTCTCTCTTTCGAAATCCGTGTCTCGCCCGCTCCCAAATCCTCACTTTACAATCCAGGTTTGCTTAACTCCACACCTTCAGCCTCTCCAGCTAAACGTCCTTGGAAGAAAGGTCCCACCAGCAAGCTGGGCGACCCGCCCCTTCTCTGTTCTTTAACACCTGCGTGGCACTGGGAATCCCTGCTGTTCCAGAGCAGCGCAGGCGGGACAGGGGCCCTGCAAAGGCTGCTGTGCAGACCGTGCTACATTTCAGTACAAGCAATACCTCTCCTACCACACAGGTGCCCTAAAAGCAGCGGGCGTCCAGCTTTTCGGCTGCTGAGCGCCGTCAGCGACGGTGTTGCCGCCGCATCCAGACTAGGACAAGAATCAGACAGGCTTTCACACACCTCCGGATGACCCCCCCGCTCCGGGCTCGCTTTTCACTCCCACTCGTAGGTGCCTGACGGAGAAGTCATCTGTGCTGCCACTAACGCTGCAGTCCTTGAGGCCAAAGGCAGAATACGACGAGGATGACTTAGCAAACAAACTTCTCCTGAAGGCCACTAGACAAACTCCCATCCAAACTAAAGCGTCGGTGGCAGGTCCGCAGATTGCGCGGTGCGTTAATTGTCAAAAGGACAATTGCCAGTGATTAAATCTATCCCAAAAGACGCAGGTTGGGTGGGTAAGGGAATTGCAGAGATCCGAACCCGCTGCCTCAAGGAGCGCCCCCAAGAACTGACATACCACCTCCCCACTGGGTTTGGCCTAAAACACTTCAAAATCCGTGCTGTGCTATCCCAGCCAACAAGGACATTTCCTTTAATAACACCCTCAGGATCACGGTGAGCGTGGAAGTTAGCAGCTGGGTGTTTTAGCATGCATCAAGAGGCCTCTGTGTATACAAGCGATGCCGAGAGCATTTCTCAATCGCACGCCCATATTTCTCCCCCCCACCGCTTTGAGAAAAGGAAAAAAGAAGATGAAAACACTCGCGTCTTCTCCGGCAGCCTATCCCGAGTAGCACACTCCTGGCGGAGATTTACAGACAGAGCAGGCTGGGGAGAAGGACAGATTGAAAGTTCAGAGTGTTACCACGGCCGGATAAAACCCTAGGCATAAAACTGCGTTTTCTGAAGAAGTGCTTCCACCAGGTAGCGCTGTTAAACCACGTTTGCTGCTAAAAGCCAACTCTTTAGGCCATGTAAAAGGATTATGTTCCGTTCTAGTAGTTTCTGTTCAGGTTTCCAACTCCTGATATCTAGGGGTGGATTTTTTTTATTTTTTTTTTTTTTTTTTCATTTTAAAAAAGACCTGCTGAGCACTCGGCGCTCCTGCGGCACACACGCAGTCCCCTAAGGAGCCCTGCTTGTCTCCCTGAGGCCACACCAGCCTGCAGCGTCACGCACAGCGCCCAGCTGAGAAGGCCGACTTAGCACTGATGCTGAAGCATCCGAACTGAAAAGTGAGCCGCCGACCTGGGCGGATCACCGCTGCTTTGCAAAGAAGCCGTCAGCTGTTCGAGGACTCCATCCCTAGAGGAACGTTACAATACGTTTGCTTCAATGCTAGAAAAAGGCAACTGATACTGGAAAAGCCGGGAAGATGCAGTGCTGCTCAGTCCCTCCCTTGTCTTCCTCCACCCGGCAAGGATGTAGGTACCAGGCCACGCACCCAGAAGACCCCCCCAGCCACAAGCACCGAGTCCAGCATCTGTCAGAGCAAAGCTTCTGCGGACGCAGGAGTCCCAGGCCACGCACGCTCGGCAACGGCAGCGCCCAGGGTGCGACTCGTTGAACCTCGCTTCCCAGCGCAGGGCTGGGCGGGAGCCAGGATTTGGCTTCTCACCTTCACATTAATCCGAGGCTGAGCATCTGCTCCAGGCAGGCTCCTTCCCCCTGGGTCCAAGCAGGGCAGCAGGGCAGCTGATGTCTTTCTGCCCCCAAAAAGGGACCTGCAGGCAGGAAGCCCTCCAAATGGGGAGGCTTCTGGTGCCCCTCAGGAACAGGACCTGGCAGAAGCTTGGCAGAGTGGCATGAGAATAAGGGAGGGACACAGGGAGGTCACACAAATCCCCCAGATTAGCATTCCTGGTGCAAGAACAGCCTGTCATCACCTCAAACTGTGGGCCGACAAGGATGGCAAAGCACCCTGCCCATTGCCTGGGTCACAGCCCAGGAAAGCCAGACCGGCCACTTCTAAGGAAGCATTTGCAACATGGGGGCCAACAGCAACAACCAAAATGAATCACAGAAGCATACAATCATGGAATCATAAAGGTTGGAAGAGACCTCTGAGATCATCCAGTCCAACCGCCAACCTAACACCACCATGCCTACTAAACCACGTCCTGAAGTGCCACATCCACATGGTTTTTGAACGCCTCCAGGGATGGTGACTCCACCACGTCCTCCCTGGGCAGCCTGTGACAATGTTTGACCACTAAAATGGTCAAAAAATGGATGGGGAAAAGCAATCCTCTCATCCTCCCCGGGACAGCAGGAACAAGCTCCCTGCTCCAATGCTGTCCAGCCCCCTCGCACCCTGTGGGAAGAACAGAGAGGGCATGGTCCTGCCCCTTAGCTTTGCCTGCGCAAAAGCTGAGCCAGCTCTGCATCAGAAACGGTCGCAACAACATCCACCTACCCCTCTGCAATCACTTCATCTCCCTTTCCTGAAGGTGGTTTTTGGTTGGGTTTTTTTTTTTTTTTTCCCCTTGCTTTTGACTCACTGGGAGCTTGTTGTTTATTCACANTGGTCAGTTGGAAGCACATATGCAGTGGGACAAAGCCCTCAGGTCAATTCAGGGCACGGTTGGCACCAAAGGGTACCATTTAAAACAAGGTCCTTCAGCCTGCAGCACAGCTCTTCTTCCAGGTTATAACTTTGGCTCTTCGAGTCTCACAGGCCCAAACAATTCAACTTTCCCTGCTATCAGCCAGCCCCATCTTCCCCCCCAGCTGCCGTTCATCTACCTACTGCCCTGCTGCAGGCAATGCCTTTCAGCCTAACTTTAACAGGTATAGCGGAGGCTTTTCTCCCTGCAGATCCACGCCTTCGGCATGTCAACAACACTTAAAGACGCACATTTCCCAGCAGCTGTTGGTTGAGGTGCTACTGGATCTCAACAGCTCCAGCAGGCAGGGAGGCACAGGAATCAGAAACACACAGTTCTGCCTTCACGCTGCTGGGAAGGGGTGAGGTGTCCTGAAGGAACCTTGCCAGGGCCCCCTCGCTGCCTGCTTCAGCCCGGAGGGTGGCAGGCTCCGGCATTGCTGCTGCGCACACACAGTTCTGCAGATGGGCAGCTCTAACTGTTTTGTCCTACTGTGCAACACAGCTGCACCCCACCTCACCTCTCACATCATTAATCCTACAGGCGGCAAGAGCACAAACTGAAGATGCAACCTGCAGAAAGCATCCATTAAATAAGGAGTGGGCTGGCCTGTAGAAAGAACGCTGTCATGAGCATCTTGATCCTTCAGGTTCAGAGCCCCAGATCCCTCCTTGCCCCAGCGGGCCAACGGCATTAAGCATCCTCCGGACAGACACCCTTGCCTTCAGATGTTATGTCTGCACTTTGTGGTTCAAATCAGCAGCCAAGAGAGGCTCTCTCACAGTATTTGCCTTATCACCTGCCTGGAAAGATCTCGCTGCCCCACACAGGCCTCCTCCAGCCTCTTTGCAGAGCTGCGTCCAACCTGCCTTGTCTCTACGCCTCTCACTGCGGATTTCCCTCCCCGCGAGCGCGCAGGGTGACCAGGCCTCTGCCAGCAACACTGCAACTTCAGCTCCTCGTCACGGAGGTCGTTGCGCCACGGAGGGACGAGAGCTCTCCCCAGCTTGTGACAAGAAAAGCCCATCAAGCACCAGAACCACGCGAGAGACCCCTGCTTTCCCCTGTAACAGCCCAGCATTTGTCTCGGACGTTTCCACAGCACCTCACCCCAGTTCCCTTCTGTTCTGCAGCTGCCTGCGGGTCCCAGAGCAGGGGAGAGGCCTCCTGCATTCGCAAAGGAGAGGAAAGAGGTTCCTGAGCTGCCACGGCCAGGTACCTGCAAACGCTCCCACTGCAGCGGGCCCAACGCGTTCCCTGTTAGGCCATCCAGCGGCTCCTCAGCATGATAAAAAGAAACTTCACCAGTCTGATTACCAGGGGGAAAGGGAAAGAGAAAGGTGAATCTCCCCAGAAGGACAGCATCCTGTTACAGCTTGGCTGAATTTATTAATTGTGGCCAGATATAGACAGTGAGGCTGCTGCCTTTCTGGACAAAGAAAAGTTGCCCTTCTAAATATCAAAGGCGACAGGAAAGAATGAGATCCTTGTACAAAAGGGCAGCTAACCCTAGTGGCGATCGTATATTTAGAAAGATGCAAGGTTTGCAGAAAGTGCGACAGCTTAGAAAGGGGAAACAGGTTGCACAAAGGGTAAGGGGAAGGTTTTCAAGTAAAAATGTATTCATCCATTTTTTAAAGATCCAAGCTGCTACAGAAGAATATTTGACTCTAGCAAGTGCTGGAACTTTATGCATTATTCAAACTGCGTGAACATTTGAAGACAGGAGACCTGGAAAGCTTCAATGAGAACAAGTCACCGGGCACGTTCCCAGAGAGGAAGTGTGGGTGATCTGTCTCATCCCAACGGAGGCGGCGGCTGCAGTGTTTTCATGGCTTCTATCCATGCTCTGTACCTCAGCAGTATACAGCAGCCCCACGTCCTCTCTTCTCCTAGACTACTCGGAAAACCCAGTGAGATGTACTCGGGACGCATCTAAGGAGAAACCGTTCCTGACCCACAGGTGGCAAACATAACTCAAAGAAAACTAATACACAGAAATGCAGTAGTAAAGCAGAAACACGGCAGAACTAAGTGCAATAAGGAGGCCAGTACAGCAAGCCCACAACAGACACGCAAGTAAAAACCAAGTCTCCCCTCCTCCAAATCAACGCTCACCATCCGGGGCAGACAATCCCATCAATAGTAATATTCTAAGGAGAACCTCATTCTGCTGCGCTTCAAGTTATAAATTCAAACACAAGAATAAAGAAAAAAAAACTATGTGCCAGACAAGGCCAGGTTTTCAGACAAGGCCAGGTTTTGCTGCCTGCAGGCAGGCAGCAAAAATACATACACAGACCAGGCCTTGCTTCTGAGACATCTGCCTGGTCTTCTGAAGACATCTGCCTTGCCCCTTTCCCTTCTATCAATGCTTGCCCTTCACAAGTTTCATTTACTTCATTAGCGTCTTTTATTTTTCCTCAGACTTCCTCTCGTTGCTTTTTTGAGGGGGATCTTGATCACCTCACTTAAAGGATTATTTTTTTTTTGTTTCACACCTTTGGTTTCTTTCCTCTGAATCCAATTCAAGCTCCACAAGCCTTTCGTCCTTTATCTAGCTCCAAAAGGATGGGAACTGGAACACGATCTGTCATCTGCTACCGCAAGAGACAGGGATGCTGAGGAGGGATGGCTGCACAAGAAAAACACGCGAATGCATCCCACCACAAACACGAATACCACACTGTGCTGGCCATTAAAGTTTCGCCAATACAGGGAAAGTGGAAGTCTGTTGATAATAATGCAGCAACTTCCCAGCTAACGCTTGCGGAGCAGTACAGAAGGTACATTAACGTGCAGTTAATGTACGTGCAAAAGGTACATTAATGTGCATTAATGAGCAGTTACCAATTTCTGCAACAGAGCAAGAGAAGCTGGTCTAAACTTTCGCGTATTTCCCTTACTTGAAAGGGAATTTCTTCTCTTTTGGAAGAGAAAACAACGTTAAAGAAGGACAGCTTTTTTCAAGTGGAGAATATTTTCCTCAATCAGCAACACAGCTTCAAAAGCAAACCCGAAACACTTTAACAAAACCCCCAGTCCCCAAACTTTTCCCTTCCACCTCAGGGATTATTTTAAGCTTCAGGATGAGCCCAGTGGTCAGCATCTCCACTCACCAGCGAGCTCTGCCGCTGGGAAGGGAAACGGAGGTCTCCCTTGTGGCTGATCCCAGCTGCCACGCCAGCTTCCACAAGAACCGGGCACTGCCGCAAACCACCGCTGCTTTGAGCAACAGGCCGGGAGAAACTACTCCACCGGTTGTTCAGGTGCATTTTCTGGGTGCCTGACAGGAGACTTTGAGGTCTGGTCTGCAGAACCGCCGAGCACTTGGGATTGCTACCCAGGGCTGCAAGAGCAACGTTTCCAATACCTGAAGGGCTGCGACTGTGTACTTGATCCTGTCAGATCCCTGAATCTGCAATGCAACTTAACGGACTGGTCTTCACATTAGGTTTTGAGGGGCAGATAGGCCATCAGGAAAATGGGGAAATGCCCCTCCTGAAGAGCCAGAGAGGCTGTTTACAGTTTGTGAAGCGTAGGGATACAATAGCAATCGATGCCATAAAAGCCCGTGAGGCTTTAAGTTAACCATTCTTTTTCCAGAGCAGGATTTGAATAAGTAATACAGGGACAGACACGACACCATAGAAGAAAAATTACTGCACAGAGGCGGAACAAGTGAACACGATCCATTCAGCACACCAAGCGAGACAGGTTGGGAGCTTTGGAAAAGGGCAACGTAGCTGCACAGTTAGAGGCCATCATAATGCATATACACAAATGTGCAAACTGAGATTCACGAGAAATCTCTTTTCTGGCAATTCCTAGCTTTTAAGTACATCACTTTGTAACCTTAGGACTACTTTTTTTTTGTGGGTTTGTATTATAGATGCAGCCTCTGCTCTCTGCTTCTGCACACGCATTAGCATTTTTTCCACAGAGCGTGGCTCTGCTCCCACCCTCAAATACAGCAGCCTAAATGTCCTTGTTCCGACTTGCTTTCATCTCATCTCCTGGAGGATGAATAATGGAGTAGTGGTAAGGAAAAGGAGGGAGCAGACATGCCTGTTTGGAGTTTCAGACCAGACATCGAGAAGCTTAAAACTTGAACTAGCCAAATTAGAAGGAAGCTCTGTCGATTTGCACGTACCCACAATACCACCACTGGGAAAGAGGCTCTGTCAAAGATTGATTTAAAGCCCCCATCACGAAGGGGAAGAAAGAAAACAAGGAATTAGGATTACATTCTCTTTTTCCCCTACAGATGTGGTTTTCTGGGTGTATCGCAGATACACTCGGATCCAGAGCTTGGGATGAAAGCCTGCACATTTCTAAAAGGTCAGACCCAAGTTGGATGTATTTACACACCAAGTCGGAGACGAGCCAAGTGCGGGTGAACCCTTGCTGCCAGGAGAGCGGCAGCCTGGTGCTTTAACCTCAGTGCGTGCCTCCGGGCAAGCTTGACGGTTGCCCGGCACAACGCGGAGCGGTCCTGCCAAGCCTCGCTGGCTGCACCGGAGATCGGCACAGCGGGCGCCTGCCACGTGCCTGCCTGTGGCTGGAAGGAGATGGCATCCCTGAGATGGGCAGTCCCCTCTAGAGATGATCCACGCTCGCCTCTGGGAGTCACAGGAGGGTATCCTGACTTTCCCCCATCAGGACATGCCTTACCGCTGGCTGATTACTCGCAAACAGTAAAGCACGCTCTCAGCGTCCATCGTTTATAAACAGGAGGGGGCCAGCGACATGAAACTAGTCCAGCAGTTCCTTCATATAAATGCCCCACTCCTGCCAAGACTTCAAACATACCATTCACTAAAGCCTTGGTGAAGATGGATGTCAAATCACTCCGGTTTCTAATTATCTGCGCCTTCTTGGGAAGCGGGTATCACCCCCACTATACTGAAGAAAACACAGAGGGCCAAGCTCAGTGAATTTGCGGGGTCAAACGGGAAGCGGGACACGACGACAGGATGCCACAGCTACGACCCAGGACATCGGTGTCCCCCAGAAAACTGTGCCAGGAGCGACTGATTTTATATTCCTGGCTTCAAAGTAGTCGCATGGTTTATTCTTGCACGCCGATGTGAAACGGGTCAAACCTACAGACCCTTCCGAAGTTCCTCAGCACTCAGCAAAGCCTGATTCAGGGGGCTGAACATTAGCTTAGCTCAGATGGCACAAACAACCAAGGCAGCATCGTCAGAGGTAATTAAGCAACTAATCAATTTTGAGAAGCTGAGCCTCTAATCGCTAGCTGGAAATACAAAGCGGACTTATTCCTTGTTTGTTTTAGCAGGCAGAAGAGTATGATGGAGAGCTGTAATGGCCTGTGACAGATGCCTGCCCAGCCTTTCCTCTTTTGGAGGTTTGCTTTTGCACACTCCCAGGACATGCACGCTAAAGCACCCTGAACACAGGCTTTGATGCTCTACAATTGTATCAGCACTCGAGGAATAGAAATGCCAAAGCAATTTAAGTTTCAAGAGGTTCTTTTTCTCTATATCCATTCAAATTCTGTGGAACATTTCCCAACTTAAGCTTTTTCACAAAAAAAAAAAAAAAAGTTAATAATAAACCCTAATTTTTTTCTAAAGAACAGGGGAAGAGGAAAAGGAAAAGCTGAAAGAATCAGAGAGATGGGATGGAAGAGCCTTCCCTAAAACTGCCAAATTTTCCACTCTAAATCAAAACGTTGCCCTTTTTGTCTTATACAGGCTTGTTTCTTCTGGTGTTTTCCAATGACACAAGTTTTATAAGAACCCCCATATTTAAAAACAGACACTGAGCTGCTTGGGCCAATCACTTCGCCCACTTGCACCCCAGTTTTGCCAGCTGTAGGGCAGAGAGGACAAAGACCAGCTACTGACAAGGACTATGCAGAAGCCTGTTTGCTGTTCAGCACCAGGCTCCACGCGACAGCTGCGAATTGTCTCCTGTGTACACAAAGCATTTTCCATTGAAACAATCATTAAAGGGTTTTCTCTGAACCATAATCAACAGATGAGGCAACACTCTTCCCTTCTGCAAACAAACTTCTATTAGGTGCCTGGAGACCACCTGCATGCCGCTGTGCGTACCTCTCGTGTATGGCTTAAAACAAGTGGCAAGAAGTCAAATTGCTGAGCACCAAAGCTTCGGCGAGCAAGCTCTTCACAAGAGTCGTTTGGCTCAGGGCCACCAAGCAGTCGGCAACCATGCTGGAAAACAGCTCAGGAGTCCCCGCTCCCAAGTCTTCCTGCTCGACCCGCTAGAATAAGCTATTAATGACTTGCTGGTTCAATTACATTTTCTGCTGTGTTCTTTCAAGGATTAAGTCAGTGGTAAATGTTTTCTGCAAAGGGAAATCTATTACGGATATTTCCCAGGATACAAGCAGCGCAAGGCAACTCGGTGTCCCTGTGGAAAGGAACAGGAGAGAGACTGCGCAAGGAAATGGCTGACGTTATCTTTCTGCAGCCTTTTCGGTTGCCCTGACTGCTCTGGCCACATCAAATCCCTCCCCGTCCCCCTGCCACGACCTCTGCTGTGGCTCTTATTTTTCTGCTGAGGCTGACTGTCTCTTTGCAAGTCATGAACAGCCTTCTGAAACCGAGTTGGGAAGAAATAGGTGCGCTGTGCATTACATGTGCAATGAATTATCAATCCACTACTGAAATTTCAAGGAAAAACTGCAAGAAAAGGACATTTCTTCCAAGGCTTCTCTAAGCAGCAATAAATCTTTCAGCTGTGTTCCAAGCTAATTCTACCCTGCCTTTAAGGCCACAGAGTGGATGAGTGGTGGCTTGCTTCTAGGACAAGGCAGATTAAGGGAACCATATTTCCACTCCCCTTTCCTACTTAGGGGGCTGCTGAGAGCATAAGGGTAACCCAGCTTAGACTATCTGATGCCGACAGGATTATTAGCTATCTGACCATCATGCAGGCAGCAGCCGTATAAAAACAACAACAAAAAAAACTGGCCTAATTTATTCAGTCTTCAAAATGGGAGAGGAAGAGAGAGCAGGAGAACTGCAGAATGAGCGTTCCAGTCCACCCTGCTCGGCACCACGACTGGTCGCCTTCGTTGCCCCAACTCAACGATAATTCGGGCATCTCGCAGGGATCGGACAAAGCTTCACGCATCTATCTTTGTAGCGCAAGGCAGACAAAGGCTCAACACGACTGAGAATGTGTCGTTAGGTGCAGAAGCTCAGTCGGCTCTGGCAGCCAGCTCTGGGACGGGTGGGAATGCAGCAAGCATCTTATGGAGGATTTAAGCAAGGACTGTTGCAGCTCAAAGCCCGAGTTCAGAAAACAAAAGCTTAGGAGTTGAGAGAGGCTGGTTGGATACCACCACAGACCCCTTTGCAGGTCCTTGCTGCTGTGTCCCACAGAACATCTGCCATGTCTCTGTCTTTCTCCCTTTTCACAAACAACAAGTGGATTTCTCTCCTGCAGCACATTGGCTTTTTCTTAAAATTCACGTACACGAGGACACTCAAAGATTAACGTCCCTCCACTGGCACAACAGGGCACGACTCTCTGGTCCAGCCTGCCGCACGAGTATAAAACTTCCTACGTCAGTTAAACACACGCCACGGAGAACGCAAACCATGCACATGGCTAACAGACACCAAAACGCAGACCAGATTCCTCTTTCCACCAGTTACAGCTTGCAGCTAAGAGCCCTGTTACGGCACGCACTTTCCCAAACCCACTTGCCCACAGAAGCTATTCCCTGGTCAAACAGAGCTCACAGCTTTCAGAGATACCCCCCAAAAATACTGTTTAAGCACAGGACTCGCCGTAAGGCAACAGAAAAAGGATCTTCTCTAGTATCAGCTGGTCAGGAGGCAGGTACTTAGTCAAGTTTGTGCTACAGTTTCTGCTTTTACCATCAGTTTAGACTAAAACTCTTCACAACATAAAGGTACAGCACCAATAACAACAGGGTCTCAGCTAAGACACTATCATATCACATATCCGTAAGTCTAAATGCGTGCAGAATGCCATCTTTTGCTCCACAATTACTTCTAGCAGGGAGTTCCACTGACTTTGGGATTAAAAATTAAATATATTACATTGATCTGTTCAAAATTAGCTTTTTCTTTTTAATTTTTCTGCCATTCTTCTTTTGCTTTTGTATTCTACCACTCTCACTGGCTGAGGGACATGACATGACATTTCTATAATACACTTGGTTCCACTGAAATTGAGATAATTTCCAGGCTGTGGCCTTTCAGTCATGGAAGCCATGACTAGCTTTCTTACATCTCAATATGTAGATGCTGGCTAGCCTTTCCTAAGACAACTGCAGAGCTGCTGCCAGTCCGAGGAGGAAAGGGCAGGAGCTACGGGACACACATGCCGCTACACTTCCATTATCACAACTGCAACACGCTGCCAAGTTGGAGGAGTATTTTTAGACTGGAGGAAAAAAAAAATGGGGATTTATCAGAGAGTTATTAATATGAAAGTGACACTAATACACTAGCAGTGTTCCATTTTCCCCTATACTTACACAAATTGGGTTTATTTCCTTCCCTTCTCCAGCTTTTCTTGACAAGGAAATCGGTGCTTATCCAACTGCTGCAAGGCCTTGGGCAGAGACACCAAGACGGGAGAGCATGGTTGTGGTTGTGTCTGCTAGGTCTCAAGAGAATACAGGGTCTCCTTGAAGGCTACTTTCATCCCTGCCACGGGTAGCAAGCTTGTCACGAACCACAGGGGCGGACGGGGAAACTGAGCCTTGGTGTAAGTGTAGCGTGAGAGACACACACTGATGATCAGCAACTCACAGACCAAACTTCTATATTCTCTGGAATATCCTGCTCTGCAGAGACTTCTTGACATATGGATGATCAAGACAGTTAATCTGAATAAGATTTGCATAGGTAAACTGGATTAAACCCCCGGGTGGACACATTTATCCAGAATTAGAAGCAGGCTTTATTTAATTTAGCTTTGAAGTAAACAAATTAAGGCCACTTTTATTCTGAATAAGAGCAGCCATGCTCTAGGTCGGTGCAGTTTAAGTAATCCACTTTAAATTCATGCTGTTGGTTAATTTGGACTAATTTTCACCCAAGTATCTCTGTTTAAACAAGCCTGAAACAAGACTACAGAACAGCGTCCTTGAGCTAGCTCCACTAGATGATTTGGAGGTAGCCAATGCAGATCCAACATCAACAAGGATCAGGCAAGGTGGGGAACAATTCCAGCTCCTTCTGTGACAAAGTGTCCATGATCTGCCTCAGTCCTTGGAGGTGAACTGAAGCCGCAGCAGAGCCGAGCTGGTAAAACAATTTCTCTGGATTTGCTACTCCAAGTTAGTGACCAGGCAACACTTGGGCTTTTAGCCCATTTTTCTACGAGAGCCATTTTTGGCTTGGCTGCGCGGACAGATTATTTAACAGAAGGACGGGGAGAAGGGGGAGGGAAGGAAGGATTTAGTTTCTCCAGAGAAAGCTGCTGACAACGAGCAAAATAAAATACCCTGGAGAGAAAGTGCTTGACAAGAGACTAAACCATAGGAATTGTGTTATCGGCATCACAGGAGCAAACCTGGATGAAATTACTGGCTGACATTTGAGAAAATGAAAGAGCTGAATAGACAGTGCCGTGCCAGTAAAAGGACGAGTGGAAGAGCGAAGGTGCGCAAGCAGGGAGAAGGCAGGGCTTCGTACAGGCCTAGACAGGCAGCTCATTGTCAGCCTTGGGGCTGATTAGAGAGCAGCTCCAAAAGAAGCTGATGATGGTTATATCTCTTTCCCCTCGCATACTTCTGCACTCCCATTGTTTCCCACGGAAGCTTATTTCACCAGGTCCGTTTTCAATACAAGGCTACTGCAGCAGCAGCAGCAAATATTGAATGTATTACGAGGCAATTCATTGAGCTGGAAAGAGACATTACGGAGGGAATTTCATCAAGATAAGATAAGCAGCAACTTGGCTGCAGAGACAGAAACTGATCAGAATATATGATTTGTTTTGCCACTTTGAGCTAATTTATCTTTGGTGAAAGAACAAATACAAACACACATAAATATCCAAGACAGATGCTGTCCTATCCTCCAAAAGGAAAAAAAAAAAAACACACCTCCCAGGAACACTAGCAGTTAACAGGTTTTAAGCTACAGTGCATTCCCCTCGTACACTGGCAAAAATATACCAGTCAAATTTTACGAGAAAGCCAGGTCCCAAAGTTAGTTGGAGGGCATAATTTAGGAGGACAGCAGTCCCAAAGATAATTAAGTTCTGACCAGTTTTGTGGAAACAGTGGCTGGGCAGAGGGAAAGAAACCCTAGTAGCGTCCCTGTTGCATGAAAGGCTTTCACAGGAGGCGAATTTTATTAAGCTTCAGAGACCCTGCCTTGAAGCGGAAAACCACAAGAAGCTGGGCTCCACCGCTCCTCCGCTCCCAGAAAGGCTTGTTTAGAAGTTAATGTCATTCATCATGCGCAAATCCTTACTGCAGACGCAGTCGGTTTACAAACAGCAATGAAGTTTGAACCTGCACTAGAAACTTACAGTTAAGGAACTCGTTCAACTTTTGAACTGGTTTAGTTAAAGGATCAGGTTTTTCCCTAGCATAAACAAGGCCATGGGTTACGTACAGCTAGTCCGTCAAGTACAAGCAGGGGGGGAAAAAAAGCGCCTATTAGTATCCAAGCTAAGAGAATAATTAGTTTTACCTCTTTCCGTTCACCAGTGGGTTACAGCAACTTACAGTTTTCTTGAATCTATTCCTGATGGGAAATTTGCAAGATTATTCCTGCAAATAATTAGTTATTGATCTCTAAGTTTGCTTAGGGAAAAGCACTCATCAGCAAGTCAATCTATTATTCAAGCAGCATTTATTGTTTGGGGATTTGTGTCAGTGGAACCACATTTTTGGCCTGCTACGGACTAGGCACAGCTTCAGGTTTCTTCATGGGAGGAGGAGGGAGGCGTCTGAAGTCCCATTTTTCAGAGAGTCAAACTTTTTTTTTTCCCTCTTCCAATAAATGTTTTTCAACAGTATTTGCTTAAAAGGTTTTGAATGTTTCTTGGCACAAAAAAAAAAAGAAGCTATTTTATTTAATATTCTAGGAACATTTTCCCAGCATTTAGATGTTCTAACTAATAACAAGAGCATTAAGTGAGTCTTTGAATTCCTCCTAAACCTGCGGAGCACAGAGGCAATTCAGATGCACACAACTGGGGACAGATCTTTAATTTCTGCTCAGCTTCCCCCTTCTTACCGTGGCAGACAAACCTCTGATCACCGATAACAACCACCCATCACACTTTTGTTACAAAACCACGGGGATGTCACACAAGCACGCAACGCAATCTTTTCCCCACGTCAGGACCCGGCGTGCTGCGTGTAGCTGCGCTTCTTCAAGCCAGCGTACCAAAAAGCCAGCCGGTCCTCTCACGGTCAGTAGGTTCACTAGCAAAGTGCTGAGCCCCCACCGCAAACTCTTTCCTATCAGCCCTTGGTCCCTTTCCCCAGAGATAGGTGAATTAGCACTTTTCTCCTACCCTCATTTTCAAGAAGCATTTATTGCCCTCTGATTCAAGTTCAGGTTGTATTTAGCCACTCCCAGAATAGCAGAGCAGACTTCCAGTCTGCAGTAATTAGAGAGGGGCAAGATCTAAGCAAATTAGCTATCAGACTTCAACTACTCTGCTTCATGCTTCCCTAGGCTTTGTCAGAACAAGCTGCCAGTGCCTGACATTAGAGTTTTACAGGAAAAAAAGAAAAATGGTGTGTGCAGGGGTGAAGCAGCCCCCGATAGACTGCCACGCTAAAGCTGCTCGCCACATCTGCGCCCACACGTGGGAGACCGGCAGCGCTCACGCACTGGCCAAGCACACACAGGTGAACAGTTGCAAGGCAGTCACCAAGGAAACCAACTGGGACCGACGTAATTGCTAATGGCAGAATAGTCTGGAAAGATCGCATCCTGCCCTGCACCAGCACGGGAACCCAAGCAGCCCAACACAAAGCCTACCGGGCAGATCTCTCTCCAAGTTACAAAAGGGAGAATCCCAAGCAAGGTCTTGGGTCTCCAAGCATCCGTGCTGGGCTTGCACCGGGGAAACGGGAGGAAATCCACACCTACCATTAAGCATTTGTCGTTCTGAAGGAGCAAAACAATTCTGCAACTCGCCAAGCTTTGCATCAACCAGCGTTTACCCGCACGCAGGCTGGCACGGCGCAGGAGCCGTACCCTGATCTGCGGCAACGCGAGAGACGCAGGTTGGCTCTCTGTCACGCTTTAACAGCAACGAGCTCTGTGATGAGAGACCTGAAAGTCAGTCCACAGCCAGCTCCGTACGCTATGCGATAATGATTTCGCATAGCTTTCCTTCTTGCGTATCAAGTGTAAAAATTCCTTCGGAAGCGTCTCCTCTATCAGCAGTAGACACACTGGTGCAGCCGCACTGCCAGCCCTTCCACAGCCTTTAAGCGAATACTGCTTTTAGAAATCTTGTAAAACTACCTGGTACAGCGCTCTCCTGACTGTCTGGACTCATGATTTTAAGTGCTACTTGAGCTCCTTCACATCCCATTTCCCTGCTCATCCCCCATCTACGCTACAGCAGTTCTTCAGATTGTATGCACCAAGACCCTCTAGAAATATTACTTCATCCTGCTGCAAATCATAAGAGATGCTAGTGTGAAATGTACTTTTTGAAATTATCAGGTCCAAACCCAGCAGTGTTTGTTAACGCAAGTACCTTGGGCTGTCCTTAGGCCTTCAACTTCCCTGCTTCCCGCAACTGCAATGCCATTCTCGGCATGAAGAGCAGCTTTAGTGCTTATTCCTTTTAACAGTCCATGCAAACCAGTATTACCATGTGATGATGGGTCCAACAGAAGACTGCATTTCCTGGGCAAAGGAAGGAGATCTCTGGGTTTAGTTTGATTTATTTTTTTTCTTTTAAAGGCATGTTGAGCTGCTTTTGGAGAGGCACGAGATAGATATGCCTCTAGAGGAACATCCTCTTTTGCAAGCCAAATAGGAAAATTATGTTTCGATGTACAACAGCCCTCTCATAGGGCAGGATGGGATTAATGGCTGTTAGTTTCCGCTGTCATTACTGTCCGGATTCACACTGCGGGATTTGGTCCCTCCCTTCCAACACGAGACACGAGAGAAGCTTTTTGCACAATCAGGTCACCAATAGGATTCACACTTAGATCAGTATTTGGGTACTAGAGATCCTAAGCTGCGTGTTTGCTAACCAGCAGTCGCAGCACAGCTCTGTCCTTTCCTGCGTGCCGTTCTCCCAACATGCTGGTTACCCTTGGCCGAGTCACATCTTTGTGCCTTTGCTTACTCTCAGGGTATAGATCGTCACTTACAGCCACGTTCATACGCAGCCCAACCCCAATAGGCTCCTATCTCTGCTGGAAGTTGCAGGAGCATGTAGAAAAATGCGGCTCTAGTACAAAGTTTGAGAGCAGATAGCGTAAAGCTGAAATCTGTATTTCACAAATCTAAATTGCATTTCACAAGTAATTTACCCTCACGTTAGGATGGGCACAGAAACTGAACTTTAGAGACTTGGAAATATAGAACTAGTGTATTAATAGGAACGTACGAACTTCTGTATAATTAGTAACGTCTTGTAAAGTGCCTTTACACAAGTTAGGTACCACCAGTTCCATTACAGAGGTGGGGGAAACTGGGACACAGATGTCCCCAAGGCCACAGAAAGGCCAGTAGCAAAGGGCAGTAGTACTCAGGGCTCAAGATGCCCAGGGCCATGCCCTAACTCCCTACTCTCCTAACTCTTCGAAGGGTAACGCTTTATTTCCCTATCAATTGATCAAGGAAAAACCCCAGCGCTTTGTATAGGAGAGTTACTAACTCTCACCACAGCCATAGAAAAGCCCAGTAGCTTTAAGAAGTCACCATGACCTTAAGCACTGTGACAACTACCTGTTAGAAGCTCTTGTGCTGAGCGAGATAATCACCTTGTCTGTCACCAGCATCTAGCAGAGCACATCAGAAAAACCATTTTAGAGATCCAGAGTTCCCTATGTGGTCATTCAGCAGTGAGAACCAACTACCACAGCCCTTTAATGCTATGTTTTACACTTCCCATACTCAAAAACTGTCAAGAGGAAATCAAGAGCTCAGATTTGAAACACCTACAATAAGAAACTTTAAAAAAAAAAAAGCAAATCTGTATGCAAAGCACCGCTGTGCTACAAATGCGAAGTTACAGACCAAACTGAATGAGCAAAGAACATCTCCGACTTAAGTAGCATCCAGAAAGCTATTTAGTGAGGTGACACTTTATAATCTTTAATACACTTCTAAAACATGCCCTACTGAAGCCCCTGCTAAATTAAATGGGCTCACTGCCTTGCAATGAAGTAGGTAGCTGGAACTGCTACAAAATTACGCTGCTTCTCTGCCCCCGATGAGCTTGTCACCAGTGAATTCTTCCACCCCCTTTCTTTTTTCCCATATTAATGCCCTCCATCATAATAAGGATTCCTACCCACTGCCAAAACTCAATTTACACTATTTACTTTAATGACCTCATTTGTCATCCCAGCATGTGTGTCTGCCTCTGGGACTGTAGCCCCATCAGTCTGCCAGAAGGTCTCATTTACAGTTTGCTCTTTCATTATTATTTTTAAAGATTAAATTGCTTCCATTTCAAGGCAAACAGTCTGGGAACTCCCACAACCCAGAGGATACCAAGATACATCCATACAGTTCATCAATATATTTTAGGGTTACATACGTCTCAATCCCAAATGACTCTCCCCCTCCACGCCGCCCCTCTGCATCGTCCCTCTATTTCCATCACCTTTTACTTTGTTACTCCTTTTAATCTTTGCAAAAGATACACACTGGGGTTAAGACATTTGAATATTGCCGGAACATTTCATGTGGTGGGAGAAATTTTAACTTTTTTCTTTTTTTTTTTTTTTT